>OOFC01013094.1:2076-24564 GCA_900323345.1 Pseudochromis fuscus | reverse complement strand
AGAAAAATGCATTTCCTGCAGAAAATGTGCATGAATGCTGAAAACTGAAAAAAAATGCTGAGAGATTTCAGTTTCCCCAGTCTATTCTGTACATTCTCCAATCACCTCCCACCTACACCAACAGAACCATTTGTATAAAAATATTACTTTATCTCTCCTCTTAAATTTTGGTTGTTGAGTTTAAAAGCTGTTGTAACTGTTACATTAATGTTCACAGCTCTCAATAACAAGATGTCTGTGTAGGAAGTGGGATTTAAAAAAAAAAAAAAAAAAGTACTCTGATAGTGGTCATGCTACAAAGCAAATGTAGTTTGCCAGTGTGTTTTTATACCAACTACATTGTGGTCTCTTGATACTCCACACTGATGTTTGTCCCTCAGCATTTATTTACAGAGAACAATTATCTTTGACAAAGTATGTCCCCGCTGGCTTATCCTTCATCCGCTGACCTTGAGCTTTCCACAGAGAGGTGTATTTGACATTACAATACTCCGTTGTTTCCACTTGTCTGCCATCACCTTCAATCTGCACATTTTTAATTAGTTCAGCGGATCTTGTAATAAATATTATCCATCAATCTCAAAGCAGTGAAGCCCACAGTTGTTTAACGCAGAAAACAATGAAAATACTCTGTGTAGGGGTCAGATTTATGCAAGTTAGGGAACACCTTGGGACAAAGATGCCATTACAGGCCATGGTTGTGAGAGCTGTATGTTCACAACAGTTTGGCATCTGAATCATTTGTGGACGTTGACATTCCTGAATTATTTTCAAAGCTTTTTCTCTTGAAAACCACATTGCAGAGCTTTTTTTCTAGTATCAGTCCCATGCCAGGATAAGTATTACAGCCTACACAAGATGATCCGTTTGTCCTGACCTTTCCCTTTCTCTCTGCTATTTAGGAAGGACACGCAGGTTATGTTGCTGCAACAAACTTAAACAAACCGCACATGTGCCGCTGCCATGTGTGCGCTCACATGCATTCAGACACCAGGTTGGATGATTTATTCATGGCCACATACCATACTGTGGACCAGCAGAAACCTAGGACACAGACAATAGGTGTGTCATTTGGCACAAACACACACACACACACACACAGATCCACAGAGGGAAGCTTGCTTTAAACCTGCATTAGGAAACTAACAGATACATGTAACACAGGCAGGTAAGGTTGATTATCTTTATTAACACTATGTATAGAAGTCACAGTTAAACCCAGCAGAGGGATATGGATTTTTTTCCCCCTCTTGTTTAAAGGAAACTGGACACCGTGTAGCTGTTTCCTGTTGCAAGCACTTTTTTTTTTCCAGGCCAACAGATAGAATAGTGCAGAGTCAGCATTCTTTGTTCACGGTGCTCATTCATTGTTTTGACCGTGTGATGTTGGACAGCACTTGTCTTGACCCCAGTGGAAGAAGCTCACAGTCAGGCACATGCACACGGCAAGCTGTTCAGTTGAATAGTCGAGATCATAATCATCATGAGTGGAGAGAAACAGATCCAAAGGGATTTGTTTTGCAATAATTGTTATAAATAAAAACCATTGAGAGAGCAGCTTTCTCTCAGAGCAGAGACCAGTCATTGCCATTGTGGATGCTTATTAGCTTAGGCCGAGGTGATGTCATCTAAGGCTGCATCTTTAACGATCCCAGTAAGCAAACTGTGACCAATCAAGGGCAGGTATCAGGTACACGTAACTGGACCTGAGTGAATCACAGGAGCGTGAGAACTGAGAATCTCATGTTGAAACAACTGTAGGCTCATTCATAATCCACAAGTGCATCATGCCATTTCTCTCCTTTTTCATCTTTGTTCACTGTAATGAGGCGTTCAGGTTGACTGGCTGTCTTAGTGAAGCTGCCTCTGTCTGTGTTCAAGGTTCTTTGTAGGAAGACAGCCCCACGTCATGCAGTGCAAGCCGATCTGGCCTCTCAGTAATAATTGAAAGTATTTCCATTTAGCCAGTCTTTACCATTCAGTCACACAAAGGCTTCAAAAACAGAAGCTGCGTTGCCTTCATTTGTCAGCAATCTTGTGGTCTTCATTTGTCCTGGCCTGACAAATGCTGGACAAGGACGAGAACTAGCAGTTACTTACTTATACTGGAGCCGTGGTTGTTTCATGTGTTTTTGTAGCAACAGTTAAAAGGGAAAGAGATCAGGAGATTAAATGAGCAAACTTTAAATCGGATCATAGCGGTTGAGGTGTTAATAATGTCTGAAATACAGTTTTCTTTATATGATTTCAGTTTTTTGAGCAGGTATTTGGACATAAACATTTGGGAGATAATTCTTGTGTATTTTCCTTGGATTACAAACCTGTCCCTTCATTTTCCTCAAGCTGTCAGACTAAAAGGTCATGAGCTTCAATATATCAGATGTGAGGAGACTCTGCGATGAGGATGAGGGTGTGAGGGTTAGTGATGTCTTTAATGTAGGAAACTGTAGTAGTTAATCATAGAGACTCTGGTTCAACAGTAGCGAGGAAGAGTAAGTGAACCCTTTTATATTATTAACATGAATACATAATTCAAGCATTCCCAGTGTTTGTTGGAAAAATTATGGAAACGCCTAAACTAACGAAGGAAGAATTTACCAAGGTGTGGGTTTCAGCTACTTTGAGTTTATTCACATAAAGCATCTGCTGATGTGAGCAAAAGATCTTCAACGACTTACCATCAGGAAGTGCTGCTTTGTATGAGCAGGAAAGAAATAAAAGTGAAAACTCCTCACTTGGACAATTTAGTACTGTTGCTACTCTTTGTATAAGTGGAGCCCCCAGCTAAGAAAAGTCTAAAACCTTCAGTTTAGGTTACAGAGCTTACAGATCTTACTTCAACATCTCTGAGTCGACCTTAGCGAAATGATTAGTATGTGTCAGTGGCAGGACACCACAGAGAAAGCTGCTGCCACAGCCACACTGCACAGCTGTACCAGGATAAGGTTTTATAGACAAGTGAGTTATATCTTTTGGGAAGAGCACACATGTTTCTTGGACTGGTGGTTGGATGTATCAACGTATTTGAAGATGTAAGCTTGGAATTTGAACACTTATAGCAAGTAAATCATTAATTGAAGATTTTTTTCAATATTATCTTGCAATATATATGTAATAATAGGTAATCTGCTGATTTCCCTACCCTAGCATTATAAACTCACGTTTCAGAAGACAATCAACAGTATGAGAGACGAGGGATTTATATGTAGCTCCGCTATAACATCAGTACATGGCAGAACTGCAGCTTTATATTCTCAGGATATGAGTCATTCATTTGAAACTTTACACTAGAGTTTTATTGCAGTCGCTTTAATTTGCACCAGCAGTGCAGGAGGCTGCTTTGTAAATTTAACACACTGCAGAGGAATCACAACAGCTGTCGCTAAGGGACCCGAGCAAACCATGTTGAATCTGAAACATCTGTCAATATATTTACTTTATCTGCTCTAATTAGAAAATCCACAAGTTACTTCCTGGTGTGTGGCTGTTGAGCCGTGTGATGCGTGCAGTTAGTGACTTGTGTTTGATTGTGTAGTTTATGCCCTACCCTCCACTAATCCTAAACATCCAGTAAGTGCGTGAATTTACACAGTGAGATACTCTATGTGTAAATAAATAAGATTTTTGAAACAGAAAACAATCATGATACATCTCAGCTAACAAGTGGTATAAGTGGCAGTCAGGGAAAACGTAATAAACACTATTATTTCTGTATTTATTCATTCCAGTGCAGTGGGAATTATGTCCAAGGTGCAGTCCAAGAAGAGGAAGGCATTCATCCCATTTCTCACTCTTTAGGATGTCCATCCTTTGCTTGCATCCATTTTCACGTTGCGTGCGTTGCTCTCGTGGTATATAAGTGAATTGTAAAGCGGCGCGGTGCAGCTTGTGTGAAATGCCAGGGACTTAACTGGATATGCTCAGGAATGTGACAAGTGACTGAGGTGTTAAGTCCAATGAAGATAGAGGCAAGGACAGAGGCATGTGAGGTTATGCCTCGCAGGAAGAGGAGCTAAGAATAACAGCAAATGCAGTTTTTCCCCCTCTTGTATCTGCAGATAATTCTCTTTTGGCAGCAAATTGAAATTCAGGAGCATCCCACGGTGTTGGCATGTAGCACACCGAGTCAAGCTGCCATATCTAATTGAATGCATCATTTAATTGTTTGTTTCAGTATAGTAGAAAGAGTGAAATGATCTTGCCTGAAATAATCTTCACCGTGGATTCACGAGGAACGCTGTGTTTTCCATGAGATACTTCTTCATAACATATCAATATGTACCGTTATATCACATCAGGAAGAGCACAATCAGCCGAGCATAGACTGTGTTCTGTAAGTTTCTCTGTGATATTGGTGTGAAGAAGTGTGTATGGGTACGTACTGTCCACAATGCAGTCTCTACACATAGTGCTCACACATGAAATAATCAGCAGAGGTTCATGCATAATGGAGTCGATCTTATTTCACACTGTAATGTTACAAAGGAATGCTGGGGTAGAAATGTGCGCTCTTGTTATTGTACTGGTAATCCACTTGCTCGCCTGTGTGATTTATAGGCTGCTGGACTGTGTTCGGTCCCTGTGTGCTGCTGTTAAGGGGGTTAGAGTTAAGCACAGTAGAGCATTATGCTATAGTTGACTTTTGTATGTTCGACAGCTTGAACAAATCTACTCATACTCACAATAGAGCACATCAGCAGAATTTCTAGCTTTGTTGTGTGAATGTATTTATTCAGTCCAAGCATCACTTACAAATCACATGCAAATTACAGCAGATAACATTGCCACTTGCTTTGGTTAAATAATCAAACCACATGTTTTCTGTATGTGTATCTGAATGTGTCAGTTTCTCCTTGCAGCTGTTTACTGTGTGGCAGAGCAGCTGCTGAGCTTGAATAATAACCACCTTGTGTATATATGACACCATGTTGTTTCCTACATCCAGACTGACATATTGAAGCTTTGTTGCAGAGTAGAGGGCACACGGATTCTGTCATGTTGGCAGAGTTGCTGTCACATGGCAACTGGATATCACAACACCTCAGTGACCATTGTTACACGGCGATGAATTAATTTCCCCTTTTCTCTGAATATGACAGTGTTCTGTACGTGCTTTATTTTCTTTGTTTTAATCTGGTTCTGCGCCAGACGGGTGGCGTTTGTCCCAAAGGACCAGGTGACAAGTGCCAGGAAATCTACACTCTGTCATTTTAGAAGACACGTCTGTCCACTAATCCACTGTAGCTACAATAAATTGGGTTTGCACTCCACCTGACTCTGTATACGTCTCACTAGCACAGTCTAGTTACCAATTACTATCAGGGCTGTAAAATTTGGTTTCAGTTCACTGAGCTTTTTACTACAACTGATGCTCCAAATATAAATTCAAAGACCGGAGGCTTGATTATCAAGACTCATTTTCTTTATGTAGAAAGCAGTGGAGCGCACATGTTCGCTGCCACTGAACTTGAAAGAAAGAGAAGACACTTGTAGTGGTTCTGAAACCCTGAACTTCATAAGAGCACAGTGTAGACACATAAGGACAATCCAATAAGCCTCTTTAATAACTGTAACACTGGCTGCTCCAGTTGTAATCTACTGTACTAGACTTGTTGTGCGTCATTTGACAAATAAAACTTTCAGACAGAAAGCCACTGAGGGATGGAAAAAGGGAAACTCATATAGGTTTTTATTGAAATGTTGCTTTTTTGTCCTCTGTAGGTGGCTCTCAGCACCTTTTTAATTTAACACAAGTGTTTTTTTTGTCTTCAGCTGTTTCTGAAAAAGCCATGGTTGTCTACTTTCTATCTCTCTGCATATCTTTTTCAGACCCAATATATATAAATCACCTCATGATCATTTTCTAGTTACACTATTTGACAGTATAGTGACGGAGGAGGTGTGACTCCTTCGTAGAAACAGTGTATTTGTGTTGGTAGGTAGGAATTTTTTATAGCATCTGTGGCTCTGCGGAGAATTGAGCGAGCAAAGTGCAAGTGGAGGATTTACTGGAATGTGTCCTTTTTAGGTTTTAACATGAGTGTTTACATGTTGCAGCAATATTTGCCGTGATCCATTTGATCCTTCTATTTTTAGCAGCAGTTTGTTCTAATACTCGCATACTTCTCAATATTTCCATTTTAGGAAGCCAATGTGTTTGATGTTTTTGAAAATATGTTTCATCTTGAGCATTACAACTGCCTGGACTACAAATTAACTACACAAAGAGTCCGTGCCAATTTCTTATTGACTATTGAATAATTCCAATAAATTATATCACTCAATTCTGTACTGTTCAACCACATCATTTCATTTGAATTAAAGATGATTAACTTTGAATCTTTCCCAAGGAGAACTTGGTCATTTGGGATTTTTTAAAGACTCAAATAGCGTAACACTAGTCCCAGAAATGATCAGGATGGCTGTTAGCATGCTCTGCTCTGCAAGCACCATGATTCCCAGAGGTTGTGGTATTCTGATTCTGTTTCTGTTGCTGCACTGTCTGTCTGTGCCATGTGGTCTTCTGCCCAAATAAAATGCCAGCCATGCAGAATGGTAATGGGATGTCAACAGGGCAGGCCAAGTCATGTCAGGCTGGCCAAGCTGTGCTGTTGAGCTAGCTGGGAAACAAGAAGAGGGAATATATATCAGGCCAAAATACTTAAATCAACAAACAAGCCCTGGGAAATATTGGTTATTCTTCAGAAACATGTCGAGATTTTCTGTCTGAGATGTGGTCTGTCCTGTTTAAATCAGTCAGGCATTTATTTAGATGTATTAAGGATTTAACTGTTCTCTTCCTGGTGGAAGTTAACAGTAACTAGCTCAGTGTAGGGGACAGCAGAGCTCTCTCAGGTCACATCTGTCATAACCCAGAGAAAAGGGGGAGGTGGGGGGACGGTGAACAGTATCCTCTCTAAGGAGCAAGGTCAGATCTCCCAGGTGTTTCCAGGTAGCCATTAAGGAGCATTGGGGGGCCAGCATCCATGTCTTCTCATCAGTGGGCAGAACTGCTCATCACACACACACAGCTCTGTCTCCCACAGAGATCACTGTAACCTTTATGGCATTGATTCAGTGTGCTATTTGTCATACGACATGTGAGTGTTACAAAAGCAGCGTGTAGCTAAATGCATTTTTTCGCAGTGGAGGCTACATGAAACAAAAGGACTGGTGTATGAATGACTGCTTTTATTTTTTAGAGTGTCATCCTTGTTATGAAGACAAACATGTGCAGCCCAGTCTATGTGGATGGTACCCATATTATCTGATGTAAGAGGATCTTCTTACAGTTGTATAGTTATAAGCCAGGTCCAAATATAAAAGCAGATTGAATCAGCATTCCCTCAGGCTTGTTTCCCTTTTCTGTACACTTAACACTGTCATGCCAAAAAAAAACAACCAAGCCCAGAAATTAAATAATACATCGTTATTCCATCATGATTTCCATATTAAGTCTGACCCTGGTCTCAATGCTGAAATGAGGGAAAGCTCTTAAAACAAACTTGAGGTTAAAGCATGACTTCAAATACTGCTCCGTTTGAAATACTGTCATGCTGAGAAGATTATTCATATCTATAACTTTTATATCTGGCATTTTAACAGCTTTGAGATTTTCTCTGAAATAAAACACACTTATTGAGAATAAGAGCAGATAAAAGCAGGTCAGACACACTGTTTAACAAAGTAAGCAGGTTGAAGTGATTATGACCTGCTTCTTCAACTGTGGTGAGAGGAAACTGTACACTTTGGTTTCCAGAGTGAAATAATTGTGACTTTGTCAGGAAGCAGCGAATCCTCATAACCTTAAAAATTATTAAAATGCTAACTACGTAATTAAACAACAACAGAACTGTTTTGGCACTGAATAATATACCATATTTTCCAGACTATAAGCCGCTACTTTTTTCCGACACTTTGAACTTAAACACCGGTGTTTCTCATGCATCGGCGGCACAAAGCTTGTTGGCTTTTTACAAGCTAGCAAGCTCCGTGCCGCCGATACGTTTAGCACCGTCACATCAGACCCGGTCAGAGTGGACCACATGAAACTGTTCAAATAAATTCAATACCGGCTTATAGACAATAATTGCGCTCAATAGGTGCGCTCAATAGTCCGGAAAATACAGTACCCATGTAATGTAAATTCTTCTTTATAATACATATGCCCATATATTTAGCCATGCTCAGACATGCTTGACATGCATAATTACTACAATTACAGTTGACCTTTTGATGTGATGTCTCTTCTTTGTCCCAAAAATACACCTAAAGATGCATTTTCTGAGGAAATGTGCTTTCTGAAAAATGTCCAGATTACACTGATTTCAGCTGGAGTCACTGAGTCACCTGTTTTTATGGGTTTTTTTTTTTAATCTAACAATGGCATCAAAATGTGTGTGATTTTCTCAAACCTTTATGCTCCATCATGCGATTCAACTCCTATTACCCTTTAACCTAGAGGTTTTATTCAATCAATGATGTATTGTGTTGTGAAAGGGTTATGAGCATATTTGAAGTCAGCCAACATTGCTGATGCTTAGTTCTCTGGAGTGCACTGAGTTTGCTTTATGTGATGAGCAATTTTCTCTGCTCTGAGAACAAGTCAGAAGGTTCTTGTATGAGTCACAGAAAAATCGTAGATGTATTTAAAGTATGTCGAGATGGAGATGAGTGTGGCTGCATGGACGTATCCTCCTGAGTATGGCCTGGGGATGTGTTTCTGTCTGTATCTGAAGATGAAGACTGTTTAATGGTACAAAAGTGCATGAGAGATGAAGACTGTAATTAGTAAGTTTGCACATGAAGTTATTAAAAAGTCATTCTTGGATAATGAGCAAAGTGGATAAGGGATTACTGTCTGCAGAGGTCAGCAGCCAGGTGAGAACCACGTGCTCGGTGTAAGTCTGAAAAGTTAACTGTGGTGGTCTCTGAGGGTGTTTTGAAGTTGTGATTGTAAGTCTTGGAGGTTATACTGAACTATAATAAAAGCAGTCTTTAGTTTGACTTTCATAGGCTTTAAACTTTGGAGTAAAACCAGTCAATTTACTCAGGCACACTTCACATCACATTTCAATTGTTAAAACTTTATATTCAGTGGTGGTTTTTAATCTTCAGCGTTCTGAGTTGATCTGCAACTGTCACAACATGTGTCATCAAATCTGTTTGATGTCAAATAGTCATCAGTCTTGTTTCTTTTGTGAGGCCACAGAAAAATGAATTGTGTGTGTGTGTTTGCGCAGTGGGAGCTGCTGTGGTCCCTCATCCTCCTCTTTACCTTCTGTCTGCTGCTCGTCTGGTTCTACTTCTGGTGGGAGGCGCATAACGACTACAATGAGTTCAACTGGTGAGTACACAACAAACCTGAGCTCCGTTGTGTGTTGTCAGGTCACACTCCAGCGGCGAGCCTGCCAGCGTTTACTTTTGGCAGTAAATACAGTCTAGCCATGTTTTTTTGGCTTGTTGATTTCCTAAATCATCAGATTAATCTGTTCGCTGCTTTAATCTGAGCAGAGACCACCCGGCCTTCCACAGATTACACCATTACATAACAGAAACGGCTCGCCCAACATTTCCTGTGCTGTATATTGCTTGACTTTGTGCCACATTTAACTTAACGACTTAGAAGTTCATGAAACAGGACATATGTAACCAAACTTGATTTCATCTAACAACTCTGCTGAGATTCAGACACTGAAATGACAAAGTAATGAATCAAACATCAGTCTGAACATTAAGATTATGTAATGATGTGTTGATTAAGACAATATATAGTATAGCTTTATATGTTCTTGTATAGGTTCTAGTATAAAATGATTACTATTCTGTCCCATTTTGTCCTACACCTCAATCTTTCTCTCCAGCTCCCTCCCCCCTCCCCCTCTCCTCCTGCTCTCAGGGACCTCTCCAATGTCACCTTTTCCTCTTGTTATTGTCCTTTACCTCCATTACCTCCTTTCACATTTCTTTCCTGCTGTAGTTTTTCAGTGATTTCCTTCTCTTTTTAGTTTAAAATCCTATTTTTTTTTTTAAGATTTTTGCTCTTTGTATATGAGCCATCCTTTTTTAAGATCCTTAAACAGCAAATCCAGCTTCATCAAGTTTATTTTTTGTCTCAGTTCATGTAAGGTTTATCATTTTCCATCTCTTTGTACTGCTAAATTTCCTGGCTTTTAGTGGGAGCTCCACAGATCATCACAGCGATGACATCTTTATGCCCTTACGTGCTCATGTGATTTAGCAGCAGGGCATGTCTCCGTGCATCTGCAGTATAAATGTATTCACAAAGGGCTAAGAGCATCAGCACTAAGTGACCCTGCTTTGGCTCTTTGCCACTGGAATCACTGATAAGGCTTTGAATGTAATTAAGGCTATGGGCCCCAACTGTTGTGTCAAACACACACTCACACATTTCTACTCTTTGTTATGGATTTATGGGAGTATGTGTGCATAGAGATGTCTGGTTACATCCATAAATAAACGCAGGTTGATATTTGTTGCTGCCTTAACTTCCTGATTCCCATACTGAGTTTTCCCCTTAAGAAACCAACTAGAAACCAGTTGTCAATAATTTACCAACCATGCATTAATAATAACAATCACATCATCTCTTTTGTCTGAATTGTCTCTGTGGTCCACTAAAAGTGTCTGCGGTCTGTTTGCAGTGTCTGTGTTAGTTTTATTGCAACAATAAAGCACAGAGCATTTGGTTGGTGTCCCTAAATGAAACCTTTGTAACACTAGCAGTCTACACTCACTTACAGGATGTCCTCAGTCTTCAGATTTCATTTTTTAGATCTATTGCAAGCTGGTAATGTTGGGGTCTTGCTAACTCTCAGACTGTTACTACCTTAACTACGTTGTAAGACACATAAATACTCGGTGAATACCTAAGCTTTCACGTTGATTAGCAATAATAAAATGTGGTTGAGCACTCATGACGAGAAACGTCACTAGCTCTCGTGTTTCTGCAGGTTCCTGTACAACCGCTCTGGGGAGTGGAGTGATGGCACCGTTCCCATCATGGCCACCACCGCTGCTGGCTTCATCTACATTGCATTTCTAATGGTGAGCTCCTCATCAAAATACCTTGTTGCAGCAAGATTTGATTTGTTTACCAGAAATGTAATCACTTCAATGGTGATGCTGAGCATGTTGAGATCTGTGAGGTGGCAGACTTGTATTTATTTGTTTAAAGCTGTTTTCTGTGTGTCTTGTGTTTTTTTTTTTCCAGGTTTTAGCACTTTGCCACATTGCACTTGGCCAACAGTTGAATTTGCACTGGCTCCATAAGGTGTGTGGTTGGTGAAAGTTGGAAGACAGAGGGGAGTTTTGCGTATGTGTTTTTCTCTGTGTTGTAATGTGTGTGGGTGTGTGCTTGTATCTGTTTGCTCGGTGATTGCGTGTGTGCTCATTCACTTCTGATCAGCTGAACTTGTCTTGAACTTACGGTTTAGAGTGAGTTGTCCCAGGAGGGTTGTGAAAGCTCAGTAAATGACCCGCTCGTGAATGCTCTCAGCAAACCAAATACAGTTACCAAACACTGTCTGGGGTGTGAAAGGGAAGGGAGCTATTTAGGGTTATTCTGTGGTGTGTGTCTGTGTGTGTCTGTGTGTCTGTGTGTCTGTGTGTCTGTGTGTGTGTGTGTGTCTGTATATTCAGTAACAACCAGTGTCTCTCCCTCTCTGTTCACACAGATAGGAGTGACTGCTGCTTTGCTCACCACCATTGTTGGGGTGATATCTGTCAATCAAACATGGGGGCAAGAGTGGGATGTCATCCCCATCTCACTGCAGGTCAGCAGACCGAAACACAGGAAATCCCCAAAGCCAGTTTTTGACAGCTGGACATCACCGCTGATGCTTCACTTTCAGTACTGAACTAAGTGCTGTGCTACATAAGCTGGAGACACAATCTGTTACTTTCACATAACCAAGAGTTTGTCCACACTTTGATAAAAATAAAAACTGTAATCAGTTTTCCTTTGCAAGGACAGACAAGATGGACTGAACTGTGTCTCTTATAGTGTTGTAAAGTTGCTTGTGGGACCTTGGTTTCATGCTGATAATTCTATATAATTAACAATCTATGCATACACACGTTTTCTTTTTTTTCTTTTGCATCTCCTGTCAAAAAAAAACCTACACGCATATAGTACTGGACAGATTTGTTTGTATATTTCCATATTCAGCATTTGGAGCAGAGTGTAATAATCTGAATTGTATATACACTGTACTGTGGCAGCGTGATGCTCAGTCCACATTTATCCTGGAAATATTTAACAGCTAAGCGATATCCAAGGAGTTGTGAGAGGCTGGTAATTACTGTGTCCATGTGAGATGATTGCAGCATCAGGAACATGTGATTTGAAGTGGATGCACAATTCCTCTGAAACCGAGGCCATTAAAATTGAATGCCTTTACAAATTACAGCTATTATCTCTGAATACTGTTGCCAGTGTATTAACCCTAGATGATGTCTGTAATTCCATGGCTGTCTGTCTTCTCAATCTGTTTCTCTTCTCCTTTGGTATATCTTGAAACCTTGATCTAATTTTTTTCCATTGTCTGTATTTATTTTGATCTGTTTTGTTTTTTTAAAACCTGTATTCATTCTGTCTTCTGTGTCTCACATCTCTGTCCTCCAGGCCACAGGTCCGTTCTTGCACATAGGGGCTCTCTCTGCAGTCACAGCACTGTCTTGGATCGTGGCTGGACAGGTCGCCCGTTCAGAAAAAACAAGTATGTCTGCTCCTGCAACACAGAATAAAAGTTATTCTTACCTGAGGTCACTGTCTGCCAAAGAACACACATGTGCACAAGAGGAGAGGTGAATGATTAACACTGTGTGGACAGAGGCCAGGACCTCCACCCAGGGTGTCCAAGATAACGAACATTCCTACATTCTCATGTGATGTTTTCCAGCCAGGACACCTCGAATAGTTTTGTCCTTGACTCCAAATCTTTTTCTGAGGATTAGCAGCTATAAGTGTGTGTATTATAAGGACAAGGTCTAAATGAAACTGAAAGTCAGTGTCAGTTGTGTTGAACCCAAATAGCTTCATTATTTTCTGTTGATATAGTCAGTCATGTAAGTTATCATTTTAATCTTCTCAAAAATGAAACATTTTGAATTAATCCAAACATGAATATAGGGGAATTTTGTATGAGTTATATGCTGTAACTGTCTTTCTTTGAGTGTCCTCCTATTTCACTGGACTGGTTACATGGGATGTTCAGGTTTTGGTTGGATTGGATGAGGTGGAAAGGTCTTGGTCAGATTCCTCGCACCTTAGGATCGCTGTAAGGCAAAGCAGCATCTGAATATCAAAGAGGATGTGAGTGTGTGAGGGTGGATGTGGGCTGAGAGTCTCCTGTGTGTAACAAGAGTTGGCCACTCAACCCCGCCCCGGTGCTGACCTTGAAATAAATACATTCCTCTGTGTGTGTGTGTGTGTGGAGGAGGTGTTTGTGTGGGTTCCTACACTCACAGCCTTCATCGCATACTTACACAGAGGTGGACGCAGGGGAAAGTGTCCTCTGTTTGGCCCCTGATGCCAGTGCTGTCAGCCACCATGTGCAGCTATAAACACAACTGAACATTTATAGGAACTACTACTGCCCAAAAGTAAAACATGCAGACATATCAGTCTCTGTATCTTACTGTCACAATTATTCATGAATTTTTATTCATAATTATATCCTCTTCTGTCCTCTTTCAGTGTTCCAGGTGGTGGTCATGTTGCTGTATCTCAGTGTCTTACTAGGACTCTATGTGGTGCCCCTTTATATTACCTCCCCCTGCATCATGGACCCTGACACACTCAAACCACGCCCAGATGTCATTGGCCACCGGGGAGCCCCTATGGTGAGTCACCTGACCTGACATGCACTCAACAAGTGGAATAGTGAAACAAGTCTCTGTAAATAGGTTGAATTTCATATGTTTTTGCACTAGCATACACTTTCAGTTGCCTCACACTGAGTGCTGAGGGCCACTTGACTCTGATTTAGAGAGGCAGAAGAAGATCTGTGCTGCTCTTATAGATGTTCATTCATTCCTCTGATCCTACACTTCCCTGGGCTGTTACAGTGTATACGTAAACTTGTGGTCACGCAACTGAAAATAGCCCACAAATGTAGCACAGTGGGAGCGCGGTGTATGGAATAGATGCATTTTCTTCAGGAGTGTGGTGATGATGTAAAAAAGAAGTGACTGTTCGTGCCTTCATATCAGATTTTGAACTCCACTGCAATCTTTAGGAGCCTGTTAGTATCCCTTAGTCAAGTATGCATCAAAAGGCCACATTAAAGTATGATTTACATGGCTCACCAAAGCACATTCTTGCCTTTTGTGTTTGATTTATGTGCTGGGATTAATTTGATTGGATCCAAACGTTACCTGCAGAAGGATTTATGTCCTTGGCACAAAGCCCTTGTTGTTATGCAACACTTGGAAGGAATAAGGGAAGGTAGTTATTCAAAACAGTTACTCACACGCTTAGAAACACGCCCTGCTTTTTGTGGTATTTGTGCGATCGATTCCTCGCAGTGGAATCTAAAATTAGGAGTGGCTCTGCAAGGCTGTGAGAAACTCCCACTGGGGAAAAAAAAATCACCCCACTGCACTCAGTTTCCCAGAATCATTTTCTATTGATTACAGCATCATTCCTGTCCTGTGGTTCCCACTCAGTACCCTACACTACTCCCAGGGTCTCAGAGGAAGGTACTATTCTAGTAAGCCATGTTTAACCTATTGACTGGGTATTGATCATAACCTTGAAAAGTTAAAGAGCTATCCACATCTGACCCGGACTTTTTTATTTCACACATTCCTTTGCGTTCAGAGGAAGGAGTCAGTGAAACACCACGTTACTGTTCACTGTTGCAAAATAAGGTAAAAATGCAGGGGGGGAGGGGGAAAGTGTGCTGTGTTCAACTAAATTTTTTTTTCCTCAGTAGGTGGAGGTGGTCCAGTCCAATTAGGTCTTTGTTACAACACTACAAATAGTCACTGCTTGTTTGTCTTTTACTGTTTCTAGCTCGCTCCAGAGAACACACTGTGGTCCTTTCAGCGAGCTCTGCAGATGAACGTCACTGGGTTGGAGGCTGACGTGGCTATCAGGTACACACACACACACACACACACGATCAATACAGCAGAATGATGAAGCCAAACAAACGAAGGGTTATTTAGTGTCTGTAGATTCTGCCTCTTCCTGCCTTGTCTCATAGATTATTAAAACGCTGTTTTCGCCGAAACACCCTAATACCAGTGCTAGTATAACCTCACGTTAGACTACACATCATATTCATATGTTTTTTTAGTTGTCTACTCCATATATCAGACATAAAATATCTAAATATGTATATACATTACAGTGAATTCCTGAGTAATATATTGTCTTCAAAATTCATTGATACTTAAAAATGAAAAACAAGCAAAAAAACCCAACATGAATACATCTAACTACATCTTAAGAGTTAAGCACCGAACAGAACAGTGATGTAACAGCAGATCAGTAGATGGACGCGTGACATCAGCGACATAATAGGAGGTGACAGGCTGAGCTTAGAGAGGCACACTTGGAGGGAGAAAGGAAGTAAAGTGGGTGGATACTGTAGTGGCCGTGGTTTATGATCAGAAGTGAGTGTACTCATGCATCTGTAGTGATGGAGGATGAGTTATTAGGTGTCGGTAGGGAGTGGTGCTTACTGCTGCAGAGTGCGTGTTTTGCAGTGTAGTGCGATGATTGTTGATGCATTTTTGCTACTAATTAGATGCACAGACCCTTTTCTTGTATCAGCAATCACCTTGGCACAGTGTGTACAACCGTGTGTTCCCTGCACAGTCCTAAGAGAGATGAATAGGTGTGTGATTGGTGCAGACCGCTGACAGGTGAGCCCCTGACAGTGCTCAGTAATTAGACTTGATGACAGCTAGGGCGACAGAGAGACTCCACTCCTGCAGGAGACCAGAAGGCACACACAAACACACATACAATGTACTCACATATTTTCTGTGCATTATTT
The DNA here is from genome assembly GCA_900323345.1 of Pseudochromis fuscus. Lineage (NCBI taxonomy): Eukaryota > Metazoa > Chordata > Actinopteri > Pseudochromidae > Pseudochromis > Pseudochromis fuscus. Next base: position 8,533 of record OOFC01013094.1, on the reverse strand, counting down.
CTGCTGCTGTTAGTAAGGCTTGTACATTTTCTCCTCTTGATGAATGTGTTTTAGAAATTACAGGTCACATACACACACACTCGTGTTGACATAATATTTGGTTTTCAAATTCTCAGCTTCTTTTTCAGCTGAGAATTTGAATAACAAATATTGAGAAAAGAGAGGGGCTTTCTCCTTTTCCCTGGTTTGGTCTTATTTCTGTTGGATAACCTGCTGACGTGAACTCAAAAAGTGAAGTCGTTTGGTATTCAAATATCAAGCGGCAGCATTTTCCTCTGTTCTTAACAGGATTTCGTCTTCTGTCTCTTCTACTCTCGTCAAATGTCATTTTTAAAGCTTTTATTCTTCTTCTACAAATAAAATTACTTTTGATGATCCTCCTGAGTGTCTCTCAGCAGTCTTGAATTATACATTTCTTTTCAATTTAAAATTTGTGAGCCGCAATAGTCGGGTGAGTGGAAGGGAAATCCCCTCGTCTGATGTATTTGTTGAGGATACAGGAGTTTACACAGATGAATGCTACTCTTTACCCTCCTCTGATCACTAGCATGGACGGTGTGCCTTTCCTGATGCGTGACCTCACCCTGCGGAGGACCACAAACGTAGAGACGGTTTTTCCGGACAGACAGATGGATGAAGCCTCGAGTTTCAACTGGACAGATCTGCAGCAGCTAAACGCCGGGCGGTGGTTCCTCAAGGTACGTCTCGGTTGCTAATGAGGACTAAAATAAGGGGTCGTTTTAAAGCTATTCTGATGGTGTGATGTGACGCGGTGATGTGTGATGAAGGCCATTAGTCCGTTGAGTCACGAGCACCCCATGTGACCTCGCTCATTGATCCTTCATGATGCCCTTGGGTTTTATTTCAATACTAAGATCCACAAAAGCTTCAGTGATGCTCTCCTGCATGCAGAGTGGATCAGGGTCAAGTATTGTTTGAATGTAATTGTTTGTTTCAACCTACTTAGAGTACGAGAACAGTGGACCAAACAGAATAAAAACACACTGATAAAAAAAAAAAAGAAAAAAAAGCAATGAGAAGTGCACAGGAAAACTGTGTATTATGTAATACCCACTGATTCCTTCCTGCACGGCTCCATGTGATACATTGCGTTTTGTAGATCATGCAAACAACTGGCAATGCTTCTTCTATACATTTCTAAATGTATATGCTAACAATGTGATTTTGGTTCGTTTAAGTGTGTTGTGTTTAAGTATTTCCCGAAGCTTGGATTTTATGAGAAGACATTGCAAAGAGACCAGATGCAGACTTGGCTGTGTCAGTATTTGTTTGAATCTTCATTACTTTCTTGTCTCTCCTCCCCAGTCTGTTTACATTGCATGTGTGCACACTGGGGGAGGAAATTGCAGTCCAAGAAAAGCTATACCACTTCTGTGTGTAGTTTTGACAATGCATTGGCATGGTCAGATTTTTTTTCTTTACTAAATGACAAAATTAAAGTGGCGTCTAGTCAGAGAAGAAAAATGAAACCGTAATGGAAAAAAATCTGATGTTCTGATGTGAGGACGGAGGGAGCAGTGAAGCGAGAGAAGATGTAAAGAAAATGAAGAGACATTACATTTTCTTCCTGTAGGCATTGTTCACATGCTCTGCAGAACACGTGGATGGATGCTTATGTTCAACGCAACTACTGGCATTACACATTTTTACACATTTTATTACAGGGTTCCAGAAATAGTGCAGAATTTTTAGCAGCAGTAGTTATTTTAAATTTAGCCGGGTGATTGCACCTCGGTGATTTCTGGGTTTTTTGTCCCGCCCTCTTTGTTTCAGGATGACCCCTTCTGGACAGTGCACATGCTGTCTCCGCGTGAGAAGGAGCTAATCTCCAACCAGAGTGTGTGTAGCCTGGAGCACCTTCTAAAGCTGGCCTCCTACCACAACACTACAGTGGTGTTCAGGCTGCAGAGACCTCCTCCAGAGCACCCCTGCTACCACAGCTGGATCAATGATACACTGCAAGCTGTGCAGCAATCTGGACTTCCTCAGAATCTGGTAATTATATTGAATCTGTTAGATGTCATGTGGTCATGTTCAGTTGTCTCCGCTTCAACTTTTTTATATCAAACTGTATGGAATTAATATTCAAAAAGAGCACATCGTTAATGTTGTATACTGTGCACCCTGTTTGCTGTACCAGGTGATGTGGACTCCCAATGAGCATCGAGCTCAGGTGAGACAGCTGGCACCCGGTCTGGTCCAGACCTCCATGGAGAAGCAGAGCCCTGAGAGTCTGCAGCAGCGTGGCATCAGCAGACTGCTTCTCAGATACAACCAGGCCAGCACAGAAGAAATCAGGTAGGAACACGAGCACAATCCCTGTTTTCACACTGGTCATATATATCTACATTTAAAGAAGTTCCTGAATGTGTGTGACCGTTTTCAGAGACTTCACAGAGACCCACATCAACCTCACCCTGTACACCGTCAACGAGCCCTGGCTGTACTCGGTGCTATGGTGCAGCGGGGTGTCCTCAGTCTCCTCAGAGGCCCCACATATCCTCAGAAAGGTGCCTTACCCAATCTGGCTCATGGTGAGGACTCATGTCTAGGTTTTCTCAGCATTGAAATTCTCCTTTATGTTTTTGGAATCAAATTTTCTGTCTGTACCTGACCACATTTCTTGAAGAAAAATGTAGGAAATCTAGTTTAAAGTTATCAATTCTATGCTTGCATATGACGCGCTCATGTTAAAGTCTATGAGGTGTCTTTTTAACCTGTCTCTCCCCTTCAGCTGCATCTTCTCTCTGTAACTAAACTGGATTTTAATGATTGACATCAACAACGGATCCTAGCTGTTTTTTTTCCCTTCACTGAGCATAACATCATATTATTTTGCAACACTCACCTGAATTCCCCAGCACAGCAGCAGAAAGACGAGCATCATCGCTGTAGTGACTCCTGTAGTGCGTGACTCATGGTTTTTGAGTTTAGTCTTTTATTGAAACTTCTCAACATGAGTAGCACCCACACTGAGCCTCGCTGGTATCGTTTCACTCGCACTCATACGTGCAGCGTGACGGACCGGTCTCCCCATCTGCACCACCATACGGGAACTCTGCATGACAACATGTGGACATGACCCTCAGCCCCCCGCTGTGGTTCATGGAGAGTTTAAGCTGACATGGCATCTGCACTACTGTCTGTTAGGTTGAACTGTGAATCATGTCATGCCAAATGTGGATGTTGTTGGGACCAATGACAGGAATTATTTAAACCCTGGGAAAATAAATAAAGAACATTGTATGGATCAGGGGTGGGGAATCCTGGTCCTCGAGGGCCGCGATCCTACATGTTTTAGATGTGTCCCTATTCTAACACACCTGATTCAAATGATGAGCTCATCATCAAGCTCTGCTGAAGCCTGATAACGATCCTGGTCATTTGAATCAGGTGTGTCAGAAGAAGGAAACATCTAAAACATGCAGGATAGCGGCCCTCGAGGACCAGGATTCCCCACCCCTGGTATAGATCATGTCAATACATGTTAGTTATGTTATTCCTGGCATATGGCTCCACCTGGTGGTGGATCCTGTAAGTATGTTTCAGGCAAAAGCATGACTGTGTGTGTGTGTGTGTGTGTGTGTGTGTGTGTTTCCAGAGACCAAAAGAATACTGCCTGATGTGGGTGTTTGCAGACCTCATCTCCTTTGCTGTAGTCATAGGAATATTCATTTTCCAAAAGTAAGTACAGACCCTCGGTGATGTAACCGCCGTAACATCATTACAGTGAGCCCTTACACAACAGTTAATGTTTCTCCATTTTTCTGCCAGAGTATTTTTCTTCTTTTTTGCTCTTTCACACCCAAATGCACTCATTACTGCTAATTACCTTTGCCCCCTTCTTTTTTTTTTGTACTGTGTCTCATTTACTGAGTAGATGTGTCACCGTCTGGAACATATCAGTAAAATAATAGCTCGTACAAATAGATGTCTTTGTTGTGTTTAAATCCCTTTCCTCAGAGTTCTTTTTTTTTTAAGCAATTATGACCTTCAAAGGAAAAACTGGAGATAATAATCATATTTATTTTTGTGGTTTTATAAGATGTTATGCAGTATTCCTGCTGTCCTCCCCTCTTGTAGCTCTGTTTTGTTACAAACCAGCCAGACAGAAAAGTGTTTTTTCTCTTGGCTAAACCCCTCACACCCCTTCAGTGTTTCTCTTCCTCTGCTGAAGAGTGCAGTTGCAGTTTTGTTTCTTGATATGACTCCAGAGACAGATGGCGTGTCTTCTCTGGCATGGAGGGCATTGATTTCTTTCTTTTTTTGTTTGTTTCCTTGTAACGGTCCAGTTCGAGTTTGCTCTGCTTAGCCGAGCTCTTCAGTAGCTTCTGCTGGCTTCTAAACTGACTTCTCTTTTCTCCCGCCTTCTTTTGTCCTTTTTTTTGTCTTTCTGCCTCTTCCTTGTCCTCTCTACTATGCCTGATGTGCATGCTCTTCTCCTCCTCTGCTGCATTCTGGCATCTTCTCTCAGCTATCACATGATCAGGTAACTGGGTCACCTCCTCTGACCCACAGTCTTCTCTCCTTTCACCCTCTCTCTGTCCTTCACTGTCTTTATCCATCGATCTTAAGTTTGATGCATTCTCTGCTGTCTCTCTCTCTTCTTTCCAGTGTTTTCTCTCTTTTTTCTTTTGTCCTCATTTTTTTTTTTATATCATCAATCTCATTCAGATTTTTCTGTCCACCGTCTCTCCACAGTCATCCCCACCTCTCTCACTTCTCTCTGTCTCACCTGAATCGTTAGTACTGCGCTGCCGCCACTTTCCCCTAGAGAGACGAGTCTGTGTCTTCATCCCCGTGGGCTAAATAAAACAAATGCTTTTCAAAAAATATTACAGTCCCAGATGAGATTTTAAATTTATCATCCGTCTTTTTGAGTCTAATGATTAAATGTCCAAAATGAACGACGGATCAGAATTCATCAGGGGAAGTGCCTCCGGATTGGCTTGTATTGACGCTGATGAACTAAATCTTTGCTTGCTTGCGTTTCTATTTCTAAATGCCTCCGTGCATTAGTCACAGTTCATCGTGACTAATGCTCTTGAGTTAATTTAATTGAAATCAAAGCTGTTTTCATTAAAGCAAGGACACGCAGGAAATGAAATCACCTGCTCTGCCTTTAGGGAGAGATCTACTGTGCAGCAAGCAGATGAAAATGGTTTGTCTTCATATTTCACAGCGTAGAGCAAAGTGTTGTGTACGTAGGCTTCATTTAGACGTCAGAATACAGCATATGTAGGAAAACTACTCTATATTTTAATTCCACTTTATGTTTGTTGGTTATGTAACAAACAAATTTTTTATAAAACAAACATTTTATAAAGGACTTTCAAAAATCCCTTTGAAGATTTTCACCACAAATTTTGTCGAGGAGGATCAGGACCAGAAATCCATTTAAGCAGAAACTTATGAAAGCAGTTTTAAACTGTTTATGTTCCAAGAGTAATAAAGAGAACCACCAACAAAATGTATTTTTCACAAAAGCAAAATTTGTTCTTGCTAAATGCTTGTTTTCTCAAGCTACTAAAAATTAACCATTAATAATAAATGTTGCAAAACTGTATTTGTATTTTAAGATTTACTTCAAAACTCTGTCAATATACATTTTAATGTTCCAGACTAACCCCAGTTCTATATACTTCACCTAAAGTATATTTTCTAAGGTTATTTGATTTTGAGCATATTAAAAATTAAACATTTCCCACTGCCAGGTTCCAGAGTTACTTATTAAAACTGAAGTGTTGTCCCTCTACGTACCGAGGCAGCAGTATTTAGTGCTATCCCAATGTCCCGAGGTGATGTCTGACCGAACGTGTGACCCCGCAGGTATCGGACGAGCGGTATGCGCAGCTACAACCCTGAACAGATCATGCTGAGCGCTGCGGTCAGGAGGTCCAGTCGAGACCTGAACGTCATGAAGGAAAAACTTATCTTCTCTGGTAAGACCCACGCTGTGAGGTGAACAGCTAAGCTGCCAGTCTTTGATGTTTTGTAGTGTGTTGTTGTTGTTTACTTGGGCTCCTGAAACAAATTCCCCAGATGTACCTGATTTGATGATTATTTTTTAAAAATCACTTAAAACATGAGGAACAAGCTATTTAGAATTTCAGGCGCCCAGCTAGCATGTCACTCCATCCCAGCATGCCTCTGTCCGTGAGTGTCCGTGACTGTTCTCGCTCCTCCTCATCCTCTCTTCCATGTCGAAGGTCATCCCCAGTGACCGCCTTCCACCTCCTCCTCCATCCTTCGTGTGATGTGCAGCACCTCCTGTCCATCCTACCACACCTCCATCTTCTTCGCAAGCAGCGACTTCTTCTCTTTTATTCCATGCATCCACTGCATCCCACGTTACCTTCCACCACCTCTCTGCCTCCTTTGCCCTCCTCCCCGCCCCCCTTCTCCTTCATCCATCCATCCATTCGTGCATCCATCC
>OOFC01013089.1:5685-27540 GCA_900323345.1 Pseudochromis fuscus | reverse complement strand
CCGGGGGTCAGCAGAACACACACGATGGGCCTCAACACAGTCGGTGGCGGGAGGAGGGAACGGGAAGATGGTCGCAGAGGAGGGAGAGACACCTGAAGGAGGACAAAGACATCTTAATCATAGACTGTCCATGGTCTTAATGGAAGCACAGGGAGAGTGTCAGTATCAGGTACATCACACTGTTATAGTGTGTGTGACTTAAAGCATGCTGCTTGTAGTAAACCATGATAGAAAGCCCAACTCTTCATCAAACAAGCAGCATTGGACTGAAACTGGTTTCTATGTGATTTATTTTGCCTCATAAAGCAATTTTATTTTGCAGCAGTCATGATGCAGGTGGAGGAAGTACCCACACATGGCTGTGATGACAGCGCCCCCCTCCAGCTGAGCGGCGAGCGCTCACACTCTCCCTGCAACTTAGAAAAATGTGACTTTTGAGACTCAGAGGCGGGTCAGTGGCTGACAGCTCCCCTCATCTGATTGGTCAGTTCAGCATACTGATCATGACCTTTGATTGGCTGTTGGGTTTGATCACTGACATAATCCAGTGTCAGTGAAGTTCATGGCTGTGAGTGTCAGAGCAGGTGTATGTGGATCAGCTGTGTTTCTACTGTGATGTAACTTGATTATGATCGACACACTACACATAAAAATAACTCAAACTGAATTAGGGTTGATTTTCTTTACTGCATGCACAATACTCTCTTCTAGCAGCTAAATACTGGATGTACTGTGTATTAATAGTATTTGTTGTTCATGTGCTGAAAGTCTGTTACAGAGTAGGCAGCTACTTCAGTGATGTGAAGCGATTAAGATTCAAATAAATATCAACATCCAATATTTATTAGACAGGAGAGCTGCTGCTACAGAGAAACTTTTCCACACTGGTCTATGTGTCTGTGTGATGTCCTGGTACCTGCACATGATGAGGTGAAATAAACTCCACAGGCTTCATCAACAAGTAGCACAGAGTTTAGCTTGTACCATAAATATCTGCTTCAAGAAGTGTGGTGTTACAGTGAGTATCGTCCATAATCTGTATCACACAGTCACCACATCTTCATCTGTTTCCTCTGTGCTGCTCAGTGTTGGATGGTCTGTGGATCCTCTGACAGAGGAGGTGGAGGCTGAAACACAGCTAACAAGCTCCAGCAGCTTCCTCCACTGGTGTCTGCAGCTCAGCTCAGCCCTCAAAGGTCAGCGCTGTCAGGTCTGCCTGTCATTAGTAAATGGCACAAATTTACTTTGCCCCTGTAAGTGATGCCAGCCGCCCGATCCCGCCGCAGTGAATTGAATTTGCCGTGAAATTTCAGCAGTTTGAACGTTGTTGTGAACAAGCCTGGAGTCAAACATGTGCAACATCAAGTTCTGCTCTGACTCTCACTGGTGAAATTCTGGATATTTTCCTGATACTTTTTATAGTTACTTGTTTATATAATCATTATCAGACTGTGTCATTAAAACATTGAAGAAGAGGAGGCTGCAACGAGATAAAAGTTTAAACAGAAAATAACAATTTAGAAGCATTTCAGTTTTCTCATCTCAACATTTTCATCATGTGTCGTCTCTGCAGAGGAGCACACTGGGGCCCCGGGTCTCATTAACTTAGCATTTAGTCACTAATTTTGTTTCTTTCCCTTTGCTACATTTTGCTGTTATCAATACACCAACTTCTGTGCAAAAAACCTTTTTTATGTCCACTCAGGTCTGGAAAGTGAGTTCAGACAGAACATGAACATTTTAGATGTAGTATAATGTCTACAAACACAGTACAGCAGTTACAGGACCAAATAAACAGAAAAAATGAAAGTAATACAATAAAATATTTAAAATAATCAATGATCAATTAATAAGACAAAAGGTTTAAACTAGTACAGACAGAAACAAGTTGAGACTATGAGAGAAATCCCACTTATAAAATGAGTATTTCAAAGGGTTTTTAAAGAGGATAAACACTTTACTAGCTGAGGATGTCTGGGGTCAGCAGCTCAGAGATATAAACTGGCACAAATACAGACTGGACCTTGAAAGTTATTAATAAAATCTTTAAATTAATTCAAAAAAATTACTAGAAACCAAAGCCTTTTCTTGGTGAGGAGTGTGTATTGTGGACTAACTGTAGTTCATGTGAGCTCTGTTGGGTCAGACCTGCTGCAGAGTATCACAGTAGTCCAAATGAGGTAAAATAAAAGCCTCAGAGATCGTCCAGAAGCCACTGACGAGCTGACCTGCGTGTTCAGGCTGTTTGTTTGTTCAGGCACAGATACCTTAGTGGTTTTTGCAGTTTTGGGACAAACAGCTCAGAAATAGATGTATCAGCTGTGTCTGAAACAAGGAGACGTTGTGGCCCCTGCAGTACTCAACCTCATAGATGCACTTTTATTGGAATAACAACGGAGTTAAAATCATTTCTGTGAAGTGAAGGTGTCATCTGCATAGAAATGGAGGCTGACCGCAGCCCAGAGGTAACATATAGAGAACAACAGTGGTCTGAGGTCAGAGCCCTGTGGCACTCCACTGGGCATATTGTCAGAGGATGACCATGGCTATGCTGGAGATCTATAATTCAAACAAACATAAATACAACTTCAACCTGTGGCACCGGGTGTATGTGATGATCTAGTACAGTAGAGGGGTCAACAGTTAAACAAATTAATAATTACACAAAATAGAGCTGCTCGTACAGCACACAGCAAATATCATTACAGTGCATAATAATCTAACTGGTTATTGGTCAAAGACAGACTTTTATAGTCACTGATCATTTTTAGAAATATTATTGTCACTAAATCACCTTGTATCTTGTTCAGGAACCTCCCTGTTAGTAAATCATAGACACATAACCAGACATGCTGCGATAAACTGCATTTATCAAAATGAGTGGTAATCTGGGTTTAATGTTGTTTATATATCCATTAAAAAGTTGGATCTATTTGTGTACCTTTATATATATATATGGCCTGTAGTTTTTTCATGTGTGTAGACTTAGTCAGGCACATTGATAAACTGATTGGGATGAAGGTGACTGAGATGAAAATCACATTGATTGTATTTTCTTTGTCTTATTTTCATCTGCTTTATAATGTCTTCTCAGTTTATGTTTGTTTTCTTTTGATATACTGTTTTGTTTTATTTTAATTGTGTATGTAAAACTTTTGGTGGACCCCAGGAAGAGTAGCTGCATCTTTGCTGCAGCTAATGGGGATCTTTATGAAGATTTATGTGGATTTCATCAAATCACCTTTTAGTTATGACTGCAGGAAACATCACAGACAGCAGCTCCATGATCCTACACACTGTAATAAAAAGGTGAGTAGAAAGCTTGTTACATCCGTATGCGATCGATGTAACATATGTAACAAATGTGCAGATCGCTCTGTTTGATCTGCTCTGCTGAAAACCAGTTCCTCATTTTAACCTTTGGAGCTGTCTTCATCCTGAGCTACAGTCTGATTGGTCTGTTCAGTCTCACTGCGTCGAACATTTTAACATAACACTGTCACTATTCCTGAGATGATGATAATGAGCACTACTTGATTGTATGCAAATTCAAATTATGCCATTAGTTTCAAAGGAGTCTCTGACACAGCGCACATACAAAGATGTTCTGACAAAGAAGCAGCACAACAAGGTCACCACAAGTACGAGTCAGTCTGCAGCTACAATTAGACAAGTTTCTACTTTACTTTGAGGGAGGATTTATTTTGAAGGTTTCAGTATCTCTGCAGTTCAGGTGTAGGAGTTTCTTTTACAGCACTAAGTGATTTTAGTTGACTCTCTGTACGTGACCTCTCAGAGTCATCAACACAACTTGTACTGTAAGTGTACTTCCATCCATCTGTTGTTGGAGTACATACTAGTGAAATGTGGTAAAAATGGGATGTACATGAGCAGCCACAACATCCAAGATGGACTGATGCTTCATGTTGTTCACACCAAATCAGAGGGAAACTTGCTTCCTGCTCTGATCAGTCTCCATTTCTGCTGCTTCAATCTGTCCAGTGCTGGTGAGGTCATCTTCACTGTAGCCTCAACTTCCTGTTTGGAGCTGACACAAGTGACACCCGCTGTGTTCCTCTGCTGCTGTCACCCATCTGCTTCAATGTCCAAGTGTTGTTGGTTCAGAGAAGCTCCTCTGCAGACTCTGGTTGGAGCAACAAAGTGTTTGACTTCCTGAAGCTTTTCTATCAGCATCATGACGACACTTTCTCTCACCGCCGCTCACTGGATGGTTTCGTCCTTCAGATCATCCTCCTCTGACAACTCCAGTGATAGTTGTTGTGGTGAAGCTCCATAGACTGTTTTACTGTGGCAGCTACATGGATGGAAATGGACGAAGTAACAGGGCCTCAAAGTTGAAGCCAGTGGTGAAGTGCAAAAAGGTGCAATACCACCAATGGCCACTAGATGTTGGCTCTAATTGACTTTAATTCAAAAATCCTCATTTTCAATCCTGAAATATTCAGTCAACAAATTTTTCCACAAGTCATTCTGATGTCATTAAATGAAGTCAACTCTTCTTCTCAGAGATCTGGTCCATCTGAAAATCATTGATCATTAAGGAGATAATAGAATGGGAGAAGGGGAGGAGTTGGGGCGGGGTTAGTCTGATTGACAGCTCTGGTCTCCAGTGATTTACAGGTGGTTTGGAGGCTAGTTTAGCAGTGAACTCCTCATTAACGTCTCATTAACATTGGACAATGACCTCAGATTAAAGGGTCAGACCCACCTCCTCACTCCTCCCTTCATCTCCAAATATGGTCACTTCTGGCTCCTAAAAAACACCATGGCCACATTCAAACTCCACAAAGTCCACAAACCCACAGCTTCATCCTTTCTGTGTAATGTCTAGAAAATGTAAATTTTGAAATAAAATGTTTAAATAAAGGTTTTAGGGAAATAGTTTGCTCTGATACATGTTGAAGATATCTACAATGACATTTTGAAATTTTTTACGTATCTAAATAAAAATAAATTTTGACTTGATAATGACGTGGTGGCATGTTAAACATAACTGTAATATTAAACATATTTTGAAATTATTTTAGTTCAGATAGTTAGCATTTATCAGTTTATTAATACATCCAGATATGTGAAGTTCATCATTTTTTGTTACGAGTTTAATCGGTCATGTCAATAATTTAAAATTGGCTCGTTAAAATCAGTTTTAAATATGCAGGAGTGTATTTATGATGATATTTATGAACTGCAGTGTACAAACAGTTGTAGATGTGTACAACAGTGAGAACTGAACAGAAGAAACTGCAGCAAGTCAAATCTATCAGGACGTCAGAGTTGGATAATAGATATCTGTTGAGTAGATGTCAAAATATACCAGTTGTATTAATATTACAAATATCTACAGTGACATTTCTGTGTAAAAAATCATTGATAACAAGAACAAAGATTTTGAGGGATGGATTATAGATTCATTTAGACCTGCTCCTCAAAGCTGCTCTATGGAGATGTTGGCCTGGAGCTCTGATGAATGACGAATGAATTACTGTGTGATGCCTTCATAAAGAGTTATCTTGGCTCTGCGTGCGATGACTATAACCCTACACATGACCTTACTCCACACAACCAACAGGACACCATTTCTTACCTGGACCAGTGGTAAACAACAACATGTTTGAGTTTTATCCACCTTCTCAGATCATTTCAGGGCCTCCCTCCACGTCACAATGGTGGGTGTTGGTGGGTGGGTGGTGTGTTTCCATTTCCATCCCACGCTTTACTTCAGTGTCTGTGCTACATGCGTCTCTCCCAACCTCCTGTTTGTCTTATTGTATTTACAATGAGATCACTTATGTGTGTTTGTTTGCGTTGTGTGCTATTTCTCCAGGGGAGGATGAGCTGGAAATATCTCCTTATGACGACACACTGGTGGATACTCGCATGGCCTCCTTAGTGGCAGGTAACACACACACACACACACACACACACACACACACAGTGACTCATGCAGTTTGAGTGTCCATCACCAGCACACACAGCTCTGTCTCTGTCATATGTGCATCAAACACTCAGCAGTGCAGCACATCATGATGTTCAGTATGGATCAGTTAAGCAGTGACTGAGACCATGTTTCTCTCTTTTCTCCTCTTCCTGCTCTCTAAGCTGTTCACTTCCTTGTGTTTTCACCCTCAGGGGTTTTCCTTGTGCATTCACACACATGCTGAGTACCTCTCCTGGCACCAGCAGAAAAATTTACCTATCCCCCAAAGTCTCCCAGCATCTGCCAGGTGGACTGGCACGAATGCTGCTTTTCCACTGGATTTCACTGCGTGTTGGAAACGCAGCAGAGCAGGTACTGAAAAGAGGTTCCAGGTACTTTTTACTACTGGAAACCAAACCGAGTAGAGCTGAGTGGAGGTGTGCTGGATCCATGCAGTGGAAAAGATGATACACTGATGATACACCGATGATATATCCTAACGAGCAAGACTGTTTTCTTCTCAATATCCACAATGAAACCTGATGATTCCCTGATATCACATGTCAGACAGAAAACAAATAAAAGGACAAATAAGTAACAAATAATCAGCAACATATACTAAAAATAGTCAGTGAACAATGGTAAACTCCAACCTTAACACCAGACAGTACTGCACAGCTGGCTGCAGCACCAGAGTCATATGGCTAAGGTTACTAGATGTTATTAAAGCGTAACAACAATAAGACAGTTTCTGGTCAAAAGAAACATTGAAAGGATAACTGCTCAGAGGTGAGGTGATTGATATTGATTATCTGATTACAGTTGAACCTGTCAGTGGTGGTTGTGGTGGTGGTGGTGGTGGTGGTGGGGGGTGTATCAGGAAGCAAGTGAACAGTCAGTTTCTGAAACAGGAAAAATGGACAAGAGTTTGAGAGCCTCGGACAAGAAGCGAATCATGATGCTTGAGGATGGTGTCAGTGAATCTCCAAAGCAGCAGGTCTGTGGGGTGTTGCTGGTCTGTAGTGGTCAGTACTGACCAAAACTGGTCCAAGAAACAAAACCGTGAACTGGTGACAGAGTTATTGGCTCCAATTGCAGGTGGGGAGTGAAGACTGACCCATGTGGTCAGATCCAACAGAAGAGCTGCTGTAATGTAGACACTGGTTTAATAGAAAGGTCAGAACACACTGAGCATCACAGGTTGTTGAATATCGGGCTGGGTAGTTGCAGATTGATCAGGGAGTCCATGCTGACAGACGTCCACTGCAGAAAGGAAATGGACTCAATAGGTGAGCATGGGAACTGGACCATGGAGCAGCAGGAGAAGGTCTGATGAGTCCTATGAAGACGTGGCACCAAGAGGCTTTATGGGAAGAAGGCGAGCTGATGGAGTCCTTCTTGGGAGCAGTACTCCCTGATGGTGGTGTCCTCATTCAGTGGGAACAAGACAAAGACTTAAAGCTCCTCAGATGTCAGCTGATTCAGTATCTTATCTGTTTTTAGGACACAAGGTGCAACAGGTAGTTTTAATGTGTTTAGGACAGTCTTCATTTGTTCCCCGTCTTTATACCGGTGTATCTTCTCTGAACCCCACTCTCCTCCCCAGCCTCCTCGTTCATGCAGCTGGACGGTGAGAACCAGTGCCTGAAGGCAGCTCAGGACTGTGGTCTGTACGAGAAGTGTGGTTCCCTGCGATCAGAGTACGTCCTGGCCTGCACCAAGCGGGTGCCCGGGACCAGCCGGTGCAACCAGCACAAGTGCCACCGAGCCCTGCGTCGCTTCCTGGAGCGAGTGCCCGAGGAGTACAGCCTGGGGGTCCTGTTCTGCCCCTGCACCAACACCCTGTGTGGGGAGAGGAGGAGGAAAACCATCGTACCCTCCTGCTCCTACCAGGACATGGAGGGGCTGCAACCCAACTGCCTCCACCAGCAGAGCTTCTGTCGCCGTGACGACCTCTGCAGGTGAGTCCTGAAGCCCAGACAAATGTATCTGTATATTACAGTGTACTTGTAATTTAAATGGTATGAAATACACCTTTACAAACAGCATGTCTGTATATCTGTATGTGTTTTATCATTATTGTCCCCAAATCCATCAACCTCCTCTCAACTCATCACTTGATCATGTGTAAAATTGTGTTGATGTTAAAATATTTGTAAATTCACAGCATCGAGGTACTTGTATACAGGCTGTCTGTGGGGCTGTAATGAGCATTTCACATTGGATCTGTGATTATATTTGTAATGTGAACATGCCAGAGTTCATCAGTCACCCTGCTGGTTTTATCAATTTCACTCTTCAAGTCATCTGCACTTTAACCTCAATGAAAACCAATCAGTATTTGTTTAAATATTTTAGCAAATAATCCTGAAGAGCAGCTCACCCTACATGTATCTACACTTATACACGACAATATCCATTTTTTAATCCGGTACTTTGTCCGAGTTGTTATTCTATGAGGCCTTTACAGTGGGAGAGTAGTTATTATCTACATGACTAACTGCAGCAGCTACATAGACTGTTTATAGAAATGGACAAAGCAGCCAGGTCTCAAAGATTGGGCTAATGTAGAAGTGCAATAACATGTCATACCTATGACGGCCACTAGATGTTGGCTCCAACTGACTTCAATTGAAAAATCCTCATTTTCAATCCTGAAATATTCAGTCAACACATTTTTCCACAAGTCGTTCTGATGTCATTAGATAAAGTCAACTCTTCTTCTGTGATCTGGTCCATCTGAAAATCATTTATCATTAAAGAGACATTAGACTGAGAGAAGGGGAGGAGTTAGGGGCGGGGTTACTTTGATTGGCAGCTCTGGTCCTCAGTGAGACTAGATTTTGGACAACACATTAATACACACTGGACAGTGTCCTCAGGTTCAAGGGTCAGACCCGCCTCCTCACTCCTCCCTTCATACCCAAATATGGTCACTTGTGGCTCCAAACAACCAACATGGCCACGTTCAAATGGTTAACCGCTGCTTCAAAAGCTACTCCACAAATCAATGGGTGATGTCACGTTAGCTTCATCCAGTCTATACACAGTGTGTGGGTCCTATTAGCACTTATTGTTAGAGTCTGTCAGCTTCAGCTCAGATCTCAGAACTTTGGCAAAAACAACCAACCAATCAACCAACCAACCAAACAACCAACCAACCAACCAACCAAGCAACCAACCAACCAACCAACCAACCAACCAAGCAACCAACCAACCAACCAACCAAACAACCAACCGACCAACCAACTGACCAACCGACCAACCAACCAACCAAACAACCAACCGACCAACCAACTGACCAACCGACCAACCAACCAACCAACCAACCAACCAACCAACCAACCAACCAACCAACCAAACAAACAAACAAACAAATAAACAACCAACCAACCGACTGACCGACTGACTGACTGACCGACCAACCAACCAACCAACCAACCAACCGACCGACCGACCGACCGACCGACCGACCAACCAACCAACCAACCAACCAACCAACCAACCAACCAACCAAACAAACAAACAAACAAACAAAACAAAAAAACAACAAACAAGAAAATCAGTACAAGCTACAACACATTAGCCGGGAACATGCTAGCATTATCCACCCACATTAGCTCTTCATCCTGCCTCATGTTTGGTGGCTGAATGTACCTGGTTGAGCAGCAGGGTTATATAATAGTAGGTTTTATAGAGCACTGTGATGGTGGTTTCCTATTGGTCCCTGGTGCCAGTTCATGTGTCAATGTTCTGGATGTTGATCTCTATGAAAGTGACTGTTGTGTGAAATGATTAGTGGATCACAGATATTGCACTGCTTTGAACATCACCTCAGATACAGCATGAGACCCTTATTTCCCAACATTCACACTGTCATATTGGAAAAGTTACTCAAAACACCATTAATCCCAGCAGCACTCATCACTGAAACATTTACTCTTGTGTAAGTGAAACATGAAATACATGAAATAGATATTTACCTCCCTCTCAGTCAGTGTGTGGCAGCAGACTTGTATTTATCTCTTCTTATCTCTTCATCGGTGACAGCTGTAATTCTTGGCTGTTTGACAGATTTTCTCGTTGCTTCACTTCTAAGCAATGAGATGCTATGAATTCAGTCTTCGTTATCATGAATTTATTTCCTGTGTTGAATCTATTCACATTACAGGAGTCTTTAGAAACTGGTTAAATAAACACTCTCAGGGCTGATCGACTCTCAGACTATAGCACTAAAAACAAACTGCTGTCCTAGCAACATTAAATACAAACACTCTTTGTAGAACAATGTGGAAAGATGCAAAAATATTGTAGATTGGAGCCAGTGCAGTGTTTTGCTGTGATGATGACGGTAATGATTGCTGTGGATGTTTGTGTACTATGAAGGCTTACATAAAATTTGAGAAGCTTTTCCACCCTCTAATGTTTCTTTTAAAGGCAAGCTGGTGTTGGGACATATAACCCCCTCAGTCCTAACCTGAAGGAACCAAAGCTCAATTATCAGGAGGAGAACAACAATGCACAGATGGACAATAAAGGACAGATAAAAGTCACACAGGAACAAATCTGTGTCAGTGCTTTCATGTCAGAAACACTTGGTAGTGGACTTAAAACTGTAAACCTAAATTTACATGCACATAAACACACCCCAACGTACTCGCCCTCCTCAACACTCCTGCCCACTTCCTGTGTTTGATGCTGCGTTGCTGTTTGTGTCTCTGCCAGGTCCAGACTGGCTGATTTCCTTAATAACTGCCAGCCATCTCATCTGACGGCCAGCGGCTGTCTGAAAGACTCAGCGGGCCTCTGCCTCCGGGCCTACGCTGGACTCATAGGTACGCAACACCCGGGGGGGAGGGGGGAGGGGGCATTTCACCTTCACCACGACATAACTTCCAGGACACGTTACTGAGATGGTCTGAAGGACATTTAAAGGAATTTATTACAGACTAGGTAGCAAATGTAAAGACTGTTCCTGGTGGAGCTAATGAGCTAGCAAGGTTAGCTGCTATCTGTTTAGTTTGACCAAAACTATAACCACTTCTGTTACAGTGTATTTGCTATCTGGCTAATTGTAGCTAACTATAATAGGAACGTAATTTGGTTCGTCAGCTTTTCTGGCAGCGTGGGGTTAGTTTTATGACTAAATCAAGAAATAATTTCTGCTGCTAGCTACTTAGTTATACCAAAAAATACATCCACAGCAGCTGCAGTGTTTTTGCTGTTATCTAGTTGTTGCTACGTTTTGCTTGCGCTAACAGTTTTATGATCAATCTAGAAAAAGTCTTAACTAAAAAGTAACTTATCTTCTATTCAGTTATGCAAAAATATATATCGGCTAAAAACTATGACAGTATGCCTGCTAGCTTTGTATTGTTAGCTAACTCTAAAAGTAACACTTGAATATAATTAAACATTTTTTTCCCCATATAAACATGTTAAAAAACATTTCAAAAGAGATCCATTCAGAGAACATATCGGGTCATACAAAGTGTTTATGGTCCGTTAGGGTTGAATGGAGATTTCTGAACTTGTTAAAATAATTTTTATCTTAAATGTGAACGTTTTTAAAGAGAATATTTGATTGGCCACTGAATGTATTTAATGTATTAAACTGATTAAAAAGTTTTTTCTCACTTTTGTCAATAATAACCTTGCATATATGGAAGCCATGAGTTGGACTCTAACACTTGTTGCTCTAAGGCACATCAGCAGAGGAAATCCAAACTTACATAAAGAGACTGAGCCGAGGTTGAACAGTAAATTGTCATCATGAGTGACGTCCTCATGGTGGACCAGAGGAAAGTCCATCATCCAAAAGACTCCCTGCAGAGATTATGAAGTAGAAATAAATGAGGTGATGATCCAGGATCCAGGATGGAGGGTCTGAGTGTGAGGATGAGGATCCCACAGAGCAGAGTGGAGGAGAGGAGGCAGAGCGACAGAGTGAGGAGGCAGACAGCTGACAGCAGATGTGGACAGAGGAGTGTTGAGTGGCTCTGTGCTCACGCTGACAGTGATGGATGACTTCTCTATAAGGCTCATAGCTGTTTTAAAGACACCACCCTGTACACCACAGCACAGATAACAAAACTATGTGTATCGATTTCCTGAAAAACAAAACAAAACAAAATAACAGACTGGTACAGTAGAGGATTTTTTTTCTCTTCAGCACCCACCACAGTGCCAAATTAAACATGATCCACGAGATATCACTATCATTGAATATTAGCTACATGTTGACTGCTTGTGTTTTCATGTTGTGTCCTGAACTCTGGGGTTACTCATGGTTTGTGCCTCTAGCCATGTTCTAGTCGTCTGTATCTTTATTTTTATACTAATGTGAAATGAAGCCAGCAGCTGCTCATTCAAGCCCGTCCTCTACAAATTAGACTCATATACAAAAATAACTGGTATATGAGAAAATATGTTTTGTGGAACTCTGTCTTCTTCTGAAAAATGTGTCCTGCTAACATATTTTTTATAATACCTGCTAATGAAAGTTATATACCGTATTTTCCAGACTATTGAGCACACCTGTCTATAAGTTGCTATTGAATTTATTCAAACAGTTTCATGTGGTCCACTCTGACCAGGTCTGATGTGACGAGGCTAAATTTTATCGGTGGTGCGGAGCTTGCTAGCTTGTAAAAAGCTAACGAGCTTCGTGTCGCCGATAAATGAGCCACACCGGTGTTTAAGTTCAAAGCGTCTGAAAAAAGTAGCGGCTTATAGTCCGGAAAATACGGTAATTATTTTTTATTGTTCATATATTTTGTTAAAATAACCCACTGGGGATGAAAACCTCAGAAACCACAACCACCGATATGCAACAATGACCTGAAATGTAACAATGATCCAAATTGTTATAAAAATATGTAATAAAACCAGAAATGTAACAACTGGTCAATAATGTAACAACATGCTGAGCACAAAAAGTAAAAACTTTGCCCACAATGTAACAGCTTCTTACAGTTTGGGTTTCATTACATTTTTAATTACATTTCAGGCTCAGCACTTTTGTTACATTATCAACCAGTTATTACATTTCGCGTTTTATTACAATTCAGGACATTGTTACATTTCAGGTTGTTGTTACATATCAGACTCTAACACACCTCCCTCTGGATCAGTTTCTACCTAAATGCAGTGTACCAGTATCTAGCTACCACTGCACAACCATTAGCAGTTAGCTGGTCAGGATGGTGGAGCTAATTCTCAGTCTGTGCTGTTCAACCAGTGCAAAAGAAAAGATTTAAATAAGAAGATTTATACAGGAGCTCCAGTCTAATGTCAAACACTCAAAAGAAATAAAGTATTTGTAGCTTGTAGAAAACCGACACACACAAGTGTTTTCATCTTTGATAGGACAGTTGTGTTAGCGATTAGCTTTATAACAATCTAATGTTTTACACTGAAGCTCAGTGATTAGCACATTTAGCTCATTGTCCTGACAAGATTTTTATAACGTAATGTGGTGAATTGTCATTTTTGAATTTTGGTTTGTGTACAGCTTAGTGTAGAGTTAATTAGTGAGCTATGGGGTTAGTGATCTGGCTCACACATGCTAAGCTAGGCTAATTACCTCCCAGCAAACATACTTTCATCATTATCTTCTTCTAACTGTAAGAAAGGAACCAGAATCAGTGTGTTTACCTCGATGCTGAACTGCTGCTTTAAGACTCTGTGTGTGTGTGTTGTCGGCAGTTCAGGCACAACCTCTTTTTCAATATTTGGCTGTCCTGACTCTGAAAATTGCCAAGATGGCATCAGACAGAAAAACTTCTCCAGACTTTGAAATATCCCTCCAGTCCCTTCAGAGGAGGTCAGAGAAGCTGCATCGTGTTGTTCTGCAGACGATGGTTTAGTTTTGTTTGCAGGAAGTGTTTTGTGTCGCTCTGTGTTTTTGGTGAGGGGGTTTACTGTGAAGTGTGTTCACTGACAGAAACACTGCAGTGTAGAAAGCAGCAGAGGCTTCACGACCATAAGAATATGTTCAAACATTTACTGTCATGAAACTGAGAATCTTTGACCCTCCTGCACCCAAAGGTACCATCATGACGCCCAACTACATCAGCAACAGCTCTGCAGACGTGTCGCTGTGGTGCAACTGTGAGGGCAGCGGGAACCAGTGGCAGGACTGTCAGAGACTGCAGCGCCTCTTCACCCACAACAGCTGCCTGCGTGAGTTTATATTTGTACATGGTTTTCATTTTGTGCAAGTGCAGCAGTGATATAATAATGTATTGATCATCTCATGATCCAACACTGTTTCCAACTAAAGCTTTGCAGGTTGCATTACAGAGGACACAAAGGTATTTTTTATTATTTATTTAATTACAAACTAGTGCAAATAATAATAGAAATAGTTATAATAATAATTTAATGTACATAGCACCTTTTTAAAACCAAGTTACAGTGTCACTAAAAACATTCAAACACAAAGGGTTAATTTAGTTCAATTCAACAGAACCAAATCAGAGTTTATTATCAATATTATACAAAAATGATGATTAACCAGAGTACAGGTGGAAAAAATATAATTATTTTTCAGTTAGTAATTTAAACATGGAGTAGTTTGTTTTATATAAACATATTATAACATAATAACCTACACACATGTCAAACCTGCAGCTGGGCGGTATCCCAGGGAAGGACATTTTCAGTGGGCTGTGGACGAGCTGTGGTGGATTAGTTTGTCTTCACTGTGGGTTGTGAACTCAGACTGTATGTAGCACAGGAAGCTGACATGACGTCTCCCGTTGGTTTGTGGACTGAAGTCAGGGGTTTGGTATTTGAACATTGGTTGTTTGGAACCAGAAGTGACCATATTTGGACATGAAGGGAGGAGTGAGGAGGCGGGTCTGACACAGTCCAATGTGGATGAGACTGGAGTTCAGGTCTAGTCTCCTTGAAGACCAGAGCTGTCAATCAGACTAGCCCCGCCCCTAACTCCTCCCACCAGATCACTGAGAAGAAGAGTTTATCTAATGACATCAGAATGACTTGTTGAACATAAGTATTGATTGATTATTTCAAGATTGAAAATGATGGTTTTTGATTGAAAGTCAGAGTTTTTTGGAGCCAGCACCTAGTGGCTGTCGGAGGTATTGCACTTTTTTCCACCTCCACATCAGCTTCACTGTTGAGACCTGGCTGCTTCGTCCATGTCTATAAACAGTCTGTGGTGGTGAAGGTATTTCATTCATATTGTTGTATATGTTTTACTTCTCTCTCTGAACTGATTGTTCTTCACCTCTTTTGTTTTTCTGTCATTTTAAATTAGAGTTTGTTGAATTTGTAGCAGTTATATTTCTCTCCTTCCAGAACAAAAGGTTCTGGTTTTATTTTGTCTTGTGAGATATTTTGTTACTTTTCCAGGGACTGAACCCTGATTTTTAGGTTTGTGTTGATGGAAATATGACATGTGTGTTTCTAGTGAAGTGTGTTCAGTAAACCACAGAGAGGCAGAGGAAGGTCCTGTCAGCAGCCTCCATGAACCCAGGGGGAGGAAAGTGTTGTTTAATTTGATCTAAAAACAAGTTGTTGTTTTTTATTATTATTTTTTAATGTGACTGCATGTCCTGTGTAGTGGACCACAGGATGATGTCCACTACAGAGGACACAGGTCAATGAGCTGGTCTCAGGAGGATCAGACCTCTGTTCACTTTTACTGCTGTTTTATGAGAAGGTCATCGGGTAAAGGTCAGGGGAAAAAAAGGGCAAACTCAGCTAAATTAAAAAAGCTAAAAAAAAAAATTAATAAAAATGAAAAAAGGGACAATTTGTTACTAAGTTTCTGAAAATACATGAAAATCTTTCATTTTAAAATTGAACATTTTTCCTCATAAAAAATATGATAGTCCTGTCTAACAATAAAACACATTCACAAACTTAAAATAAAAATATTTATTTCATTAATAGACACTCTTCACAATTCAAGTGTGATACTGTAAATACATTTTTTAAACTTGATAGATTTAGTGAAACATGAAACATTTGTTGTGTGTAATTCCACAGTTGTGAAAATCCTTCATTAAAACATGAAAAGGCCAAAACTGACTCAAGATCTCATGTAAAATGAAAGTTACAATTTGTATTATAAATATGGATCATTAATATGTTTCTACAGGTGGGATGTTTATGTAATTGTTTTGGTCCCTATCTGCTGACAAATGTTACTGTGTAACATGTTTCCCTCTTTATGCTAAGCAGTGCTAAACACACTGAGTCTGAAAAGCCAGTGGTATCAATTTTCTAGTCTTATTAAATAATAAAAAAAAAAGACGGCAGACCACATTTCCCAAAATGACTGTTCTTTTGAAGTGTTTTCCTTCATTTTTCCTGCTCGGGCCATTTGTGCAGCACAAAATAGTGTTTAAGGAATTCCTCAGAGCCTCTCTGGGTGTGAGGATCTTATTTATTTAAAGACATTTCCTGAGGAAATGAGCTTAAGCTTCCAGTTTTTCTAATAAAATATAGCCCTAGAAATACAAGGAAATCATTTCTCATGGTTTAATACTGTCCCGTGAGGCTCTGCATGCTTTTTCTGATACTTTTCTACCCCACAGCACTTCAGTATTTAGATTTGTGGGAGTGTTTGAATATAGACAGTCACATTTAAAAGACTTATCACACATATTGTTTTTATAAAGCTGCTTTTAAATAATGTATCTGGGGATCAGAATTATGAAAACAGCATTAATGTGTCGCCATCAAAGTACAGAGAGGAGCAGCTCAAAGGGAATAAAAGAAAAAAATGACTTCGACGCAGTGTCTGCAGGATGTGTCTGGGTGGTCGCCTCCTGCAGCGGCGCTCACAGCGTGAACTGAACTCTGCCTCTTTGTCTGTCGGCGGCGTGCTGCAGCCCGAGCCCTCGCTGCACAGGGTTTGGACGTGCAGCGTGGAGGCCTCTGCTCGGCTGGAGAGGTGCGAAGCCCTCCAGCTGTCACTCAATCACCGCAGCCGTCAATACGGCGTCGATACACACTGAGCCTGTATGTCCAAACACTAAAGCCTGGATCGATGCATCAATGCACTTCCCATAAAGCTGTGTGATTTATCAAGCTGCCGACAGCTCTAACAATAAAGCTGCCAAATAGATATGTTGGTTCACGCCCACTCAGATGCAGCAGCGCAGGCCGGCCGAGCGCACACACACACACACACACACACACACACACACAGAGTCGTGCTGAGGCAGTGATGTGGTTGTGTCTCCCTACAGGTAACTCTATCAGCTGGATGGGGAGCCCCGGCTCGCTGCCTGCAGAGATCACCCAGCCCCCGGCCCCCAGACCCTCCCCGCTGGTCCAGGAGGACGAGCTGCTGAGCAACAACCACCTGCCTGAGCACAACAACATCGTGAGTCTGCTGCAGCTCATCACCACCTGCACATTTTAAATTACCTTTCACACTTTTATCCCAAGGCTTTTTCCATTATCTCCGGATTCAGCCCATCACATCACTGTCACCTTGCACCTTGTTTATTTATTAAAGCTCGGTCATTATTGCAGGACTTTTCATGCTGCGTGTCTCAGTTGTTGTGCAGCCTGAAAACTTTCAAACATGAAGAACATTTTCCAGAATTATTTTTCACCCAAAATGATTAATTAGAGGAGAAACTTTAAAGTTTCCAGAAGTGTTGCTTCTGTTTAAATAAAATGAAATAAGTAAACATTCAGTTTTTGAATCTGAATGTTTTGGCTTTCATGTCTTTACTTGGCCATAGATTTTGGTGAATGTTAAAAAGTACTGAGAAGACTTTTTTTCATTAATCAGCACATCAGTGAAATGTGAGCAGTGAAGCTCTGCAGGAGCAGGACGAACTGATCTGCACTGAAGTCAGAGAACAAAGATGCTTCACAACCTGCCAGAGAAGTTCTGGTTTCTTTTTCTGAGTCTTCTTCACTGTCACATTAATCCAATAAGTATTGACACCAGTTTAACACCACGCACACATAAAACAGCTGGAGAGAAAAGTGCAGTACTTACTTTTAGTCTTAGACTTACACAGAGTGGATGAAGCTAACGTGGTGTCACCTGCTGGTTTGTGGACTCTTATTTTGAAGTCAGGAGTTTGGTATTTGAACGTCACCATGTTGGTTGTTTGGAGCCAGAGGTGACCATATTTGGATATGAATGGAGGCGTGAGGAGGCGGGTCTGACCCTTGAACCTGAGGACACTGTCCAATGTGGATGAGACTGGAGTTCAGGTCAAGTGTCATTGGAGACCAGAGCTGTCAATCAAACTAAACACGCCCCTAAATCTCCCTCTGAAGCCTGACATCTGTGTTGATCTGGTGATGCTGCGCTGGAAGAAGACGTCCTCTGGAGACAGTGGACGTCTTAGGAAACAGTGTTTATTAAACACTGGATGGACAGGAGAAAAGAAAGACAACACAAGTTGACACTGGTATTACAATGAGGTCATTACTGTGTCTGGATCTCCTACATCTCCTCGTACATGATGAACTGTTCCTCTAAGACCTGCAGGTGGTTTGAGTCCAGAGCCACACTGTGTCTGTGTTGGACACCACAGAACATCAGAAACTGTCCCTGTGAGGAGTCCAACACCAAACCTTGGACTGTCCCAGACTCAGAGACAGAGACATCAAACCTCCTCCCACAGTATCTACTCAGTGATGGTTTGTTTGTCAGATAAGAAGAGATGAGTTTAGATGATGGCATCAAAATAACTTATGGGAAAAAACAAAAAACTACAACAAAAAAACCAAAAAAACAACTACTGACCGAGTATTTCAGGATTGAAAATGAGTATTTTTGAACTGAAGGTTTTTGGAGCCTGTAAAGAAACACCAGCTCATCTAATTCAATGGACTTTTATTAAGCTTAGTTAAAAATAAAAAAAAATTAAGGAGAAATTCAGTGATTATTTAGTTACCTTGTAAAA
This sequence comes from Pseudochromis fuscus, assembly GCA_900323345.1. NCBI lineage: Eukaryota > Metazoa > Chordata > Actinopteri > Pseudochromidae > Pseudochromis > Pseudochromis fuscus. The sequence continues at coordinate 8,688 of OOFC01013089.1, read as the reverse complement.
TTCAATTCTGCTTTCCTGAAAGACTTCAGAGAGGTGCTGCTGTCACGTGGAGATCTGTTCAGTGCTGGGAGTTTGTTTTAATGAAATGTACCCAGAAGGTTTGGACTGAGAGTCTGTGTGTGGCTGACAGCAGATGATTAAACACACCAGTGGTAACTTCTCTTGGTTACCTCCAGCCCAGTGATCCAGGAGAACTGGAAGTACTGTCAGTATCTTCACTTTGGAGCTGAGCGATACTGAGGATTGATCAGATGGTCTGTCACCGACGTCCTCAGGAGAAGGTCAAACCTCAGCAGATGTAGTTACACACAATAGTGAGTCAGCATTTGATGTGAAGATCAGAGGAGTAGCTCTGGGGCGGCAGTTATCAAAGCACTTTGGCGAGTCTTCAAACGACTGCTGGGAGTGTGTGATTCAACAGGAGCAGTGTTTTCTAAAGTCCAGATGAGACCCACACAGACTTCATCAGCCTCAGATGAAAGGTACTCACCTGTGTGTTCACCACCAGGCGGTACACAACTCTCAGCAGCTGAAGACCTGGAAACCAGCCCTCAGTTACCCTCTTCCACTAAGAAGGACCAGGTGCTAGTCCTGGTGCTGGTCCTGGTTTAGATGGTTCCTCCTAAGAACTGTTTACTTTTCCATCGTCCAGGAGCTGAGTTGGAGCCACGTCATCACCGTCAAACATCAGTACATCACTGCATATGTTGCTGTTTTAGTCTTTTAGTCCGACCACTGCTGCTGTGTCCCTGCTCCTTCTTCTGGTCCCTGAGTCTTTATTGAGGTTTACAGTTGATTAAGGATCTGGTTGAGGCTCCGCTCATATCCAGCTGCAGCCACCTCCTCCTGAATCCTCCTCAGACCAGCTCGGTCCAAGAGGTTCCCTCTAACTCTTCCTGGACTTCAGCAGAAGACCACAGTACCAGGAAGGACTGGGTCTCCTCCTCAGACCAGTGCTGCTTTGAGTTAGCATCTATATGTAGTTCATTTCACTACCACACTACTCGCTAACTGCTGTTTTAAACATGGTGGTTCTGTGTTCACACCATTGGTCATTGGTCATGATAACTCCGCCCCCAGCCCCTGATGTAGTCAGTGGCTAGCTCTGGACCGTCAAAGACCTGGTGCTAGCTGAGCACCAGTGTTTATCACCTGGAGCTGGTGGAAACACAAAGACCTGTAGCTAAGTCAGGACTGGGTCTGAGCTCCCTGGACCCAGCTCAGTGTAACAGTATCAGAGGAGGTGGTGAAGTGTAGTTTTAGCTGTTTTTGTGTAAATGTTTGAATGACTGTCACCCACACTGCAACAGCTTCCACTGGTCATCCAAAGAAACCAGTCAAATAACCAGTTAACACCCAATGGTCCAAACGCAGTGCACACTGAGTCTTTTCCTACAAACTGTGTGTAGTACTGAGTGACTCACAACACAGCAGAACAATTCTGTGTAATTTATACTTCCTGTTCTCCTCATGTTTACTCACATTGTTCATCTTTGGGGTTTCAAGTACTTTATGTTGCTAATTAAATATCACGTTACTAAACATCCCACCCTTACACCTCCAGAGCACCTGGTAAGTAACTATTAAAACAACTACTGTATTTTCCGGACTATAAGCCACTACTTTTTTCCGATGCTTTGAACTTAAACACCGGTGTGGGTCATGTGTCGGCGGCACGAAGCTCGTTAGCTTTTTACAAGCTAGCAAGCTCCGTCCTGCCGATACATTTAGCGTCGTCACATCAGACCCACTCAGAGTGGACCACATGAAACTGTTCGAATAAATTCAATAGCGGCTTATAGACAGGTGCGCTCAATAGTTTGGGAAATACGGTAAATAAATAAATAACGACACAGGCAATAAACCTCTATTACATATTTTACTGTCTTTGCGTACAACATCAGAATCAGAAAACTTTATTGTAACAGGAAATCTTTGGCGTGACTCGACATAGAGGACGACAAAAACCTGACATCTGACATAAAAGATGGAATCAGTGCAATTCAAAAAACTATCAAGAAAAATAAAAAACCTCAACAAACTGAAATAACTGATGATTGCATCATAGCAATAATTGACACACATCGATGGCGGCCTCCACAGATGCTCCACAGTCGGGCTGTAAAATGTACTTTCCTTGAGACAAATAAAGAAAAAGCTGCTGGAGAGAGACAAATGACATTGCAAAGAAACTTGGACCTCCTGGACCAATTGTCTTATCTTAGTAATAGATTTGTTTTATTCTCTCGTTTATAAAACCTAATGAAAGTGTGAAATTGAATTGGAAACTGTCTCGTTATCTCCGGGCTCTGCATTAATACCCCTGCAGTCTCCGCTGTTTGTTCACCGGCGGTGTCAAAAGGTGAAAGGCGTTGCATAATTAACTGGCCCTAATTCCTGTGTGTGTGTGTGCGTGCGTGTGTGTGTGTGTTGACAGGTGGAGTGTGTGGTGGAAACCAGGGATAAGGCACAGAGCGCTCAAATACGCAAGCTGCTGAGCGAGCGCTACCCTTCGATATGCTGGCTGGACCGGTGATCACAACAACTCATCAGAAACGCAAACTATACATGAAGTGAAGTTCACACACACACACACACACACGAGCTCTGTTATGTGAAACTCATTAAGACAATGCTTGTTCAGCAAACCTAATTGTATACAGAAAAGCCTTGAGATTATAGAGCAAATATTACTCAGATTACTTGTGTTACTCATGCTGCTATTGTTCCTGTTCATCATCACCCTCTTATTAAAGTGGTTAGACTGTACAAATAGATGCAGGCTTTACTACAGCTCCCTCCAGACACCAGTATATAAGATTTATTTTTCCATGATGTTATTTTTAAAATGCTGTGTATATATTTCTGTATTTATACTGTCTGGGGTGGTAGAGTCAACCAGAGCAATTCAATAAAAGTGGACAAATGGACCGTCCGTCGGCTTTTGTCATGTTTGGGTGGAGAGTAAGACGAAGCAGCAAACAGTAATGGTTGGTATATCCC
>OOFC01013080.1:3178-14593 GCA_900323345.1 Pseudochromis fuscus | reverse complement strand
TGTGTGAGAGAAAGGTTTGGTCTTGGATGATGGAGATTGTTTTGTCTCCCTGATCATGTGACGTGTGAAGTGTGTGTTTGCTTGTTGTTTGCTTCACTCGCATGTTTCCAGAACAGTCGAGGACTGTTGGATTTTGAACCCGGGGTGACGCCTATGTGTTTGTGTGTCGGGGTCGTCCGGAGTGTGAGCTGGGGTCCTGGCGTCAGTTGGCCCCCGTAAACAGGCCGACTGGTATTCTGAGCGAGCCTGTGGCTAATCTCTTTCACCTCAGGACACACACTCACACACACAGTAAAAACACAAGGCCATACACACCACAGCACTGATTACACGCCTGCCATCTTCAGTGACCCTACGACACACACACACAGACACACACACTCATGAACTTTGAAGCTATCGGCTAAACTAACCCTCCCTGTGATACTTTACCTGCTAACTTTTACCTTCTTCTTCCTTTTGTCGCACTTTGTTTTATCAAGTCTCTGAACTTTAACAACAGAATAAGGTTCAGTCACTGACACAACATGTGAGTGAATAAACATCGGAGCTCATGAGCCTGTTTGGTGCAAATAACCTAATGAAGATGAGAGTTAAAAGAAGCAAAGAGTCAGTAGTGGTGTTTATCCATCCACCACAAACTCACATCCTACTTTAACCTACACGTCGCAGACACACGTCGCACAACTGGTTCAAAGTCATTTCTCTCCCTCGTGATCGTTTCTTTGTTTGGCTTCCTCTTTGAGTTTTCATTCTCAAACTGTTTCAGATTTGTTGTGTTTTTCCAGAGCATCGAACTTATGATTGTGACACATTTCTGTCAGAAACAGGAAATGTAGGCGGGACAAAATATTTGGAGCAATCTGATTGGACCATTGAGAGACAATGAAACACCATAGCTAGGTGGCTAATGTTACTAGATAATGTTAATACCACAATACTCTTCCAACTAAGTACTCATTACTACTACTCTGTCAGTGTTTTCTGGTGGGAATCTGAACTGTGTCGTGAATCGCAGATTGAATATGTATCTAACTTAACAATAATTTAGGAAAGTAATTTCTGGCATGGTAAATTTAATAATGTAAATATGTTTCCAAAATGTAATAGAATTAGTCACAATTAACAATTAAATGAAGCCTTGGTTGTGTAACTTTTGATCCATTTATTTGTTAATTTTTGTTTAGAGCAAAAATCATTTGTAGCTTTAATTTTAGATCAGATCTTGTGTAATTTGGGAGTTTTAAAAATGTTTAATTAAGGAGAAGATCCATCATTACACAACATATCCATAAGTAAATACCAATCTATGTCAAATTACAGAACCATTTATTATTTATTGTGTCATTTCACACAGCTTTTTTTTAAATAATTGACCGTTATCTTGTATAATTACAGAAAAAAAGTTGGATTTTTTTTTTTTTTTTTATCAGTTTCACTGTTTTGACTTGTGTAAAAGCCTCATTTCAAATTAAAGCTACAAACTTCCTTCATGTTGTTTTGCTCAGTAAACTGAAAAAAATCCAGGTTTCACTCGACTTGTTTCTTTATTCTGATATTTTTAATTATTATAAATTCTCTCCATCTTTCCGTCTTCACATCGCCTCATTTCTCAGACTCCTTCATCCCAGTATCTCCTCTTCTTCCTGTGCCTCCATCTTTTCTTCCTCCCCAGTGATCGTATTCACTCATCTGCACCTCCCTTTTCTTTTATCTGTCACAATCCTGGAATTCCTCCTTTTATTTCATCTCTAATCCCTCTTTCTCCTGCTCTCCCTCACTTCCTCCGCCTTTTAATCCCTCCTCTCTCATCCATGTGTTTCGCTCTCTTCTCTGCCCTTTTCTTTATTTCCTTCTTGTGTACACGTCTTCTGCTTTTCATTTTTATTAAATTCATCCCTCCTTTTTAAATTAATCCCATCTTATCTTCCCTCTTGTCCCTCAACCCTCTTTCATCCTTTTATTTCACCCTCTTTATTAATTTAATCCCTTCAAAATTCACCTCCTTTTTTCAATACCCTCCAATAGTTTGCATTTACTTAAGTTTTTCTTTTCATGACTTATTCCAACAGTTTTCCCTCCATTCATTCATTCATCCCTTACTTTAAAAGACCCTTTATACTCACTCTGTTCATCCATTTTTCAGAGTTTTTTAAACATACTTCATACTTGTTCATAAATCCTCTTATACAGACTTTTGTCAGCTTTTTGTCACATGTTTACAAAAATCACAAAATTCATTGTCAACAGAGGCAGATGAAAACTGTGGATCCTCTGAAGTAGAAACATCATTTAAATTTTAAATGTGTCCCAAGCAGTTGGACTTATTTAGACTGAAGACCAATATCTCTTTTGGTTTTGATGCGATCACAGTTAAACTTTCTTCCAGATTATGATGCATCACTGAGTTTATAATACGTGCAGCTGCATTTGTACACTAATCATTTCTTTGAGAAATCTTCTAGTTCCTCCTCCTCTCACCCTCCATTTTTCCTTTAACCAGTTATTCTGTTCACTTTCCTGCTGTTGAATATTAAATTGAAACAGAATAATAGTCCCATCTTTTCCCCTTATGCACACTTGAATCACCTTCTGTAATCCATTTCTTCCCGATAATCTATTCATCCACCTCATTTCATCTTTTTCTTTGATCTTGTTCTTTTCCTTTTCCCTTTCAAATCTAATCCCACTTTCCCACTGCCACCGCCTCTTGTGGTTTCCTCCTCCATCTTCCTCTTTTGAATTCTTTGCATCCCTTAAATTTCTCGCCTCCTCGACTCTTCGTTCCCATGTCATCTGTTCCCTCCACTGTACCATCAGCTTCACTTCCTGAAACAGTTTTTCCTCCACATGCCCTGAATAAGTAACTCTGTAACCTCCTAACCCCTCCACAGCACTGCACGCATGTCACTGCACATCATGTCTCACACACACACACACACACACACACACACACACACACACACACACACAGTGACCCGCACTGTGACTCTAAGAACCTTGATCGTGTAGGAAAACTGAGCCAACGACGCCTCGCGCTCTTTCATTTCTCCTGCTCCTTTATGTTTCAGTCTCAGAAATCAGGGAGATGGGGGGAGGGAGAGGAGAGAACAGAGGAGAGGAGGAAGAGGAGGAGGAGGAGGAAGAAGGAGAGGAGCACGGATGGGATGGGAAGGGCAGAGGATGGATAAAATAAAAGGATGAGGGTGGGAATATGGGAGAGGGAAGAAAAAAGAGAAGATCAGACACGAGAAGAAAAACTTTAAGATTATTAGAAGACAGAGGGTCTCAAAGATGCTCCCACCAACCATGTAATTGGTTGTTCCATAGCGCCCCCTGTGCTTTCTAATGCAAACTGCAAACATGACACTAGATAAGCTGGTTTCTTAACAAAATGTAGAGTCTGAATCTGACACTTGTGGGGTATTTATGTGTGTACACAAATAAAAAAGTGAAAGAGTGAACCAGCAATGAAAGAAAAAGAGAAGAGGAAGCAGAAGGGAAGAAGGAAGTAAAGAAGAAGAAGAGGCAGAGGGAAGAAGCAGATGATGCAGCACTCGGCAGATGTTTTAGGCACTTTAAATGTTTCATTAACACATCAGTGCTGCATAGATATTTCACATCTTCTACATTAGTGTGTCAACAGAAATCAAACTTTAGACTCCCAAACATTAATTTTGCAAACAGTAGAATACTCCAGTCAGATATTTGTAGAGATATCTGCACTTCTCCAGGAAGAAAATTAAGAAATTTGTTGACATATGTGCCGGTGAACAACCACAGAAACACTGCAACATTACTGTAGAAAGTATATTTCAATACCCGAGAAGGAACTGAAACATGAACGGACATAAAAGTTTGATAAAAACATGGATGCTCACTCTCGCACTCCTTGACGTCGGTGTTGAGCTGGTGCAGCGCTCCCATGGAGATCTGTCGGACCTCCGGGTCGAGCAGCAGCTGCATCAGGGAGGTGGAGATGTGTTTACAGGCCGACATGCAGGCGGTCTGAGCAACTTTACCCTGAAAACCACAGAAACAAACAGAAACAAAAGACAGGTGAGCACTGCATGGACAAGATGTCGGCTCTTCTGACTCTTTTCGATCCTTTTCCTTTCCCGTACTAACTGCAGCTCTTCTTCTGTGGTGTAACCAGGACTGCACCACACCTGTGGACCTGAGCTTTATTTTCAAGGAAAAGACCTCCTGGACTACATCGCACTACGAGCAGCAAAGTCTGGATATTTTAAAGGGACAGTACACCTGAATGACATTCTGGGGTTTACAGATTCAGGACAGGATGCAGTGTTTTCTGACCACTGGTGTGTGTTTGTGTAAACGTGTAGTTTTATCTGAACTGGCCCTTTAAGAAACACTTCCTGGTTTTAGTGCCATTTAGATCCACTTCGCTCTGCAGGAACCTAAATTTCCACATTGTGACACATTTACTGCAAACACACGGGTATGTATGTGGGCGGGCCAAAACATGTGGAGCAATTTGATTGGACCATTGAAACACAACAAAAGACCATAACTTGCTAGATAACATTAGTAGGTAACATCATGACACCAGGAAACTAAATGTACTGTTCAACACTGTTCCTACAAACTACTGATTACTACAACAGCTGCTGCTACTCTCTCTCAGTGTTTCCTGCTGGTAATCTGAGCTGTGCCGTAACAGCAGATTGATTGACAGGTGGATGGAAGGATGCTATTGGTTGAAACTGCTCCGGGAAAGATGACATTAAGTGAACAATATGACCAGCGCGCTGACCTAAAGGGATTAAAGAGACATTTCTCACTTCAGGTGGACTTTAATGTGTAAAACTGGTTCCACAATCAAAACACGTTAAAACATCATCACCTCCGACAACACGTAAGGAAGCTGAGATGCACAACCAGACGCATGCACACACACACTGACACAAACACTGAGAGATGTACACACAGAGGTAATCAAAATGCACTTCATCATGAGAGCGCACACACAGACGCACAAATACAGAGCGGGCGTTAACAAAGTGAGCTGTGTTCAGGTGCAGTCAGAATGATGAAGTGGTGTAATAAGAATAAAAGCAGCGGATAAGGAAGTACATGACAACGCATTAATACAGAAAGTAAAACATGTGTTTGTGGGGGTTTGATTGTGTGTGTGTGTGTGTGTGTGTGTGTGTGTGTGTGTGTGTTCTCAGTGACTCGACAGGGCCTCTGTCTCGACCTCGACGTCTGCATACCAGCAGAATGAAGCAAACAGATCAAAGAGGAGTAAAGGAAGGTGAAGCTAAGTTAAAGTACGAAACATTTTTACTTATTCAACATAAATTAACTTGTCTCACAAAAAAAACAACACAATCTATTAAAAAAGTCATCTTAACCTCTGTAAAGTCACAAAGGAAATATGTTACCGTGATCGTCTTAATTACACAAATGAATCCTGATGTGACTTTGATGTGCGACACAAACACACATCAATACAATTGATTAATAAGAAACACCAGGCCGGTTCATTCCAGACCTGCGTTTTTAATCACCTTCATTAATCACATTGCGAAAAATAAAACACACATGTATACACACACCATGTGCAAATATACACACAATCAGACAAACACATTTATATTCATGTAATTATGCATCAGCACAAAGTGATGGTGTGAATGTGTGTTTACACAGCACTAATAGCACATCTCTGTTTCCGTGTGTTATTTGGTAATGTTTGTAAATGCTGCCATAACTCACGCTGAACGGATTGTCAACATCGTCCTGCAGTTGTGAGCGCGCATTCAAAATCTGATGAACTGAATTTTCCTTTTCATCTTCTTTGCAGTCCATTTGAAGCAGTTGATAGTGTTTAGTGGGAAATTTTCATCATTTACTCCAAAATTAAATCAGTGAGTTTCTTTCACCTAAAGAGTCTAAAATGAAGGGAAATATATTAACCGTGTTGTCATGTATTTTAACCTCCTCTGATGAAGAATATGACAATAAAGAGGGTTTGCAGACAGTTGTACAACATAAAAAACTTCATGATAGAAATGCATCTTCTGAATAAAATGTGCTAGCTTCATGATGCGCGAGACAGTAAGCTAGCAGGCTATTGTTCATCTTCCTGGACAATAAACTCCTTACTTGATGTGTAGTTCTGAGGAAAACATGCTAGTCTGGAAAAAACAGGGCAGCAGAAGATGGGTTATTAATAAGTAGCGCTAACATGTTGCAAGCCTGCTAGCACACTAACCCTTAGCTCACCAACTCGGTCTATGAGTGATGACGACAGGAAGTTATGTACACAAAGTGACTGGTGATCAAGTGCTAACATTGGCTGTAGGTCAAGACAGCAACAAGACTCTAAAAGCCACAGAGGCTAATGATTCAGCAAGCTAGCGAGCAACCAAGGTAACACAGAAACTTACAGAGAGTTTGTGATTTCACATGAGGTGGTGGGTATTTACAGCGTAATTTTATAATATGGCCAAGAGAGCACATTTCTAATAAACGCCTTTCTTACATTTAGCAAGCTTACAAGGTAATAATGCAATGCAAGTCATAATTAAAGTTGGAAAATGAACCTGCATTTTACGAACATGTAGCTTCTGTATCGTGATGTATTTCCAGAAAAAAACTGGTTATGTAGGACACAATTTGGTTGGACCATTAAAACTCAATGAAACAGCTTGGCTAGCTAGCAAATGCTACTGTACATCGTAGCAGATGCCAAACACAAACCCGCGAAACACGATCCAGCCGATCTGTTTATCGTCACTTACCAACTGAACCAAACTGAACTTGGACTTTTCAGAAAATTTTCACTTTTGATATAGAAAGTAGCATGGGTGGGGGTGGAGTCAAATTCATTCTTGTCATGAAAACTGTAAACAGGAAGTTATTTGAAGGCTCTATAGTCGCTACATCACCATCATCAACACAAAGGTTTCCACAGTAAAGCTCTGTTTGCTGGACACGTGAGTGGATGGTGTTTTCAGAATTAATTTAGAACCAATAAAACAGCCACAAAAAGCTAATCTTTAACACATTCGTTGGCTTGCTCATGTTTTTGTGCACAGGTCAACAGTCTGGTTTCTAGATCTGGATGAAAAGCACAAGTTAATGCATCGACTTTAATGAATGAACAACTAATGAAACAAGCAGTAGGATACATTAATAAAAACCCAGAGTAATGACCAAACTCCTGGAGCTTTCCTGTCGCTGGAATATTTTCACTAACTTCAAAATAAATTTAGGAAATTTTACATTAAAGGGGGAAAAAAGACCAGCTCTCAAAAACACATTAGCAGACACATTAGTTGAAATTATTAGCTTTTATTAAGCAACAATTTAATCAAGTTGTATTTTAATTTCAGTGACATACTTTAATATAATTTTGCTCTGTTTGTTTTCCAGGCAGCAGTTCAACATGCTGCTGCTGGTTTCCACGCAGAGATCCATCAAATTAATCTTATCTTATATAACACACCCGACAGCAGCAGAAAGATCCCATTGTGGTGGTGAGTGAACTGAGGGCCACTCGTAGGAAAGAGTCTGGAGCCTTCACCTCGCAGGAAAATCTAATTATGCACACGTGCGAGCACATATGTTTCAGAGACACACACCTACGACTGTGCCGGATATCCTCCAATACGATGCTGGCCTCTGAACTCACACACACACAAAGAATCCACACAACCCCAGGGGTCAATTATCATAGGGTGAGATTGAGCGTGAAATGGGCTAATTCTATTTACATGTCCTGAACCTGGACGGGAGGACACACACACACACACACACACACACACACACACACAGACACAGACACACACACACAGGTAGGTCTGTCTGACTGGAATGGTGTTGCCTTGGACTTCAATACAGACAACTGGGAACGATTAGCCCGAGGCACTTTGGAGGGAGGGAGGAAAAGAAAGGAGAAAAAGGGGATGAGAGAAAAGGTTCGGGAAAGTGGAAAAAGATTTGGGGAAGATAAGAAAAAAAAGAGGAGAGATAAGAGTGAAGGTCAGAGGAGGAACGAGTAAAAAAAAGACGAGGAAAGATGAGGAGAGTTGGATAGAGAAAGGAACTGAAAGGTGACGTGAGGTAAGGTGGAAGAAAAGAGAAAGAAAAGAAAAGAAAAGAAAGAAAAGAAAAGATATTAGGGAATGAGATCGACCATGAGTGGAAGTGAAGGTATAGACAGTGACAGTAGCTTAAAAATGAAGTAAAAGAGAAGAGGAGAAAAAGAAGTGAGGGAGGAAGAAGAAAAGAAAGGATGAGAGGAAAGGTGAAAGAAAGGTGATCAACAGTTAAACAAGGGAAAAGAGGATCAGAGGAAAGTGACGAAAGGTAATAAACATGAAAAGCGATAAGAGAAAGGAAAAGTTAGGAAGGAAGAAGAACTGAAGGAAAAGATCAGCACAAGAGAGGAAGTGAGAGATGATGGGAAAGAAGGAGTAGAGGGGAGTAAAGGAAAGATGAAGAAGAAGAAACAAAGAGACAGGCAAGAAAACACAAAGAAAGTTAAAGTAAGAGGAGGTGGAGAGGGGAAACAAAGGATTTTTACTGTTCACTTCCTCTGTGGTGTGGAGATGAGTTTAGTTGTGTTCATGTTGTGTTGGAGTCGCCCTGATTCATCTCACTGTGATGTCCAGTGTGCAGCTTCTGTTTGTGGCGAGCATCAGCAGCAGATTTATGTTGAACAAAATATTTGGAGAGCATCACACCAACAAAAAACATTTGCATCAGTATGTTGTATATTTAACTTATATTTCAGATTTTGGATTTTGTTGTAGTTGTTTTCGCAAACAAATTTCTCCCCCGGTGTCACTGAGACACTGGATCATGTGAGACTAAGAAACTGAGCTGATACCAAAAAGAAGGGGAAGAAGGAAGAAACAGAAACAAGCTTGAGAGAAAGTGCAGGAAGGAAAAGAGGGAACGTAAAGAAAGATGAGGGGAAGAAAAGTGATGTGAGGAGTCAGAAAACATGAGAAAGGTGAACAGCTACAGAGGAGAGGTTACTGAGGAAAGAAGCAAAGCATCAAGTGATGCTTCTCCATCCTCTTTACCTAAACCTCCACCTCCCCATCCCTCCATCCATCCCTCCACTAACGAGAGACGTTCATCAAAGAGCTCATTAAAAGCTACTCAGCTCCTCACGGCTGAACAAATAGACAAAAGAAAAAAGACAGAAAGCAGGTGAGGTGGAGGAGACGAGACTGTGGGGTCAGGACGGAGGAAGAGGAGGAGTAATGAAAGGAATGCAGACGTGAAAATGACAGTAAAATATGCTGAATAACATCTGAATCTACGAGGTATTTAAAGCTGTTTCTCATGTTAATAGTAAATTATCACAGCTGGTAGACACTTAAAGCTGAGAAATAAGAATAAAGTCACAGACTAAAATATACACACATCACATCTTAATATGTATTTATCATTTCAAATATAAAACTATTATATTCAAGTTTAACACTGAAAATATTTCTAAGATTTGTCAAAAAGTCAAAACAAAATAAAGCACAGGTTTGGTCATTTTACAAACAATAATAAATGTTTTCTTATATTACAGTTTAAAAAGTCAAAACTGAGAAGATTTCATATTAAATTAAAGCTGCAAACTGCATCTTAGTTCTGAAAACTTTTAATTTTCTTTGATTTGAGGTGCAATAAAATGACCAGATCTTTTTATTGTGTCGTTTATTTTACAGTGTGTTGCTTAAAAACAACTATGTGAGCACTGAGACAGAACAACAACACAGTGCAGTGGTTTGTTACTAACTAGCAAAAACATTAATTGTATCCATTGTTAATTTAATATTTGAGGTGCTTTAAATAGGTTTAATAAATCTTGCAGGGACTTCAGAAGAGTGTGTGAGTATTTGTGGTCAATGGAGGGATGTGGTCTCATTATGGAGGTAAATGAATCCGTGTGTGGCCAGACGCACCAGGTACTGAACACAGGTCAAATAAACACAACGGTCAGATTCAGTCAGGGGATAGTTTCCATGTTTGTGCTTTAATTCAATCAAGAAGTTTTAATAAAAACAATCCAAAGACTGTTGATAAATTTGTTCGAACAACCAGAACCTGCATGTTTAAGTGTTGGGTATAATGTAAAAGCCCCTTTCTGGACACAGCTTGTGTTTTAATACTTCCAGCTGAATTAAAGCTGCAGCCTCACAATGCCAGAAACACAACAGCACTGCGAGTCCGAGCCTCACGACGCCATAACGCACTGATTCACAGCTCCTGGAAGGGATTGGACATGGTGTATAATATGCTCTCTGTCCATCCAGAAAGACGTCAGTCAAGCGAACGGGGCCAGTCGGGGCAGCCAAAAGTCAAGAGGTGGGATCGCAGCGAAAAATATGATACTGGCGTGCGACACCCGACTTCAGCGCTGCTTGGTCTGAATCTGTGACTGAGTATTGTGTGAATCTGAAGGGTTACAGGTGCTTACTCTGATTCATGACCTGGAAAACCACGAGAAAATGGGAATCTACTTAAGTGTCTGAGACTTACACTCGCATAGTCAACGTCCAAATCAGCGTAAAGAGAGCAGCTCCAGGTTAAGTCTTGTGGAACAATCAGGGATTTCTGCATTATGGCAGGTATTTGTTCATGTCACTCAAGAAACACCACAAAAATGAAGTCTGGACGAGGAGGCCGGGAGCATTTTTGTGAGTGTTTTTTGCTTTGAATGCAACTTTGACACACACACACAGAACCAGTGCAAGCAGCTTCACTTCAACCACTCAAAGCCACATTTGATCTGACAGACACCAGGGTTGGAAATTTCTTGTTTTGGAGCAAGTGGTAAATGCATCTTTTCATTGGCTTTTTCTTTAGGTTTCATTTTTTTTCTCTTATTAGAGACAGTTTCATAACTCAAATGTGAGGAAAGTGAAAACCAGGCATGTTCCTGTCGGCTCTGAAGAGCTGAAAGGCTAAAAAATAAAAAGAAATTACATTTTCAAAAACATTGAAAAAACAAAAAGCATAAAGGGTCTAAAGAAAAAGTAAAGCATGAAAGGTTTTTTAAAAGATGAACATTTTAAAAAGCATAAAATAAAATAAAAAGTTTAACAAAGACACTTATTTTCAAAGCATAAAGCTAAAAAAACGAACATTTTAAAAAGCAGAAAATGTTGAATATTTTAAAAAGCGTTAATTAAAGTTTAGTATTTCCAAAGGGACAAAGATTTAAAACAAGATGAACATTTTTAAAAGTAAAAAATGTCAAAAAGGTTAAAAAAAAGCACAATTTTTCAAAGCATAAAAGTAGAAAAAGAGTTGAACATTTTTAAAAGCAGAAAAAGTAGAAAATGTTGAGTATTTTACACAAAAACCATTGGTTCAAAAAAAGTTTAGTATTTCCAAAAAGGTAAACCCAAGTTTAAAAAGAAAAAAAGCATAAAG
>OOFC01013065.1:4740-25989 GCA_900323345.1 Pseudochromis fuscus | reverse complement strand
ACCTCACAGCTACCACACAGCTACCTCACAGCTACCACACAGCTACCTCACAGCTACCTCACAGCAACCTCACAGCTACCTCACAGCTACCTCACAGCAACTTCACAGCTACCACACAGCTACCTCGCAGCTACCTCACAGCTACCTCACAGCTACCTCACAGCAACTTCACAGCAACCTCACAGCTACCACACAGCTACCTCACAGCTACCACACAGCTACCACACAGCTACCTCACAGCTACCTCACAGCTACCTCACAGCTACCTCACAGCAACTTCACAGCAACCTCACAGCTACCACACAGCTACCTCACAGCTACCACACAGCTACCACACAGCTACCTCACAGCTACCTCACAGCGACTTCACCAGCTACCTCACAGCAACTTCATAGCAACCTCACAGCTACCACACAGCTACCTCACAGCAACTTCACAGCAACCTCACAGCAACCTCACAGCTACCTCACAGATACCTCACAGCATGTGGGTACACAAATGAGGTGTGTCTTTCATAGGTCCAACAAACACAACACACACTGATGCAGATCCTCCGTGGTGAAGGCGACGGGTTGGACCACAGGAAAAACAACAACTCAGATGAGCAGTGGAAAATGGTGAATGAATGTTTGCTTTGAAGCAACCTGACTATGTTACTTCTGTCTATTGTAATTAAGTAACCTATGTAACTAACCCGCTCACAGCTACTCTGGAGGAAAAACACACTACTGAAGATGCACTAGTTCCTTTGGTGTATTCCACTCTCTGCTGCTCATCACAGTTAATAACTACATAGTAAAAATGTATTTCCAGTCTGTGATGCCTCACCCAGTCCTTGCAAAGTTGGCCCAATATCTCATCATGCGCCGGCTCAGCTTCTCTTCCTCCAGGGTGTAGTTGAGCCTCTTCTCGAGTGGCAGCCCAAACACAAACTCAATCTCGTAGCCATGGATCACACCCATCCACTCTGGCCAAGCCAGGTTGGATGCCCGGTGGTCGAAAAGGTAGAGATAGACCCCACCTTACGAAGCAAGAGGAAAAAACATGTATAAAGATTCAGCGGTCCAGGTCTTCTACTATCCTCCCCATCCCCCTCCCTCATAAGAAAACACAGGCACGTTACATTTTAATCTGTTTGGATTTGAGGAAGACAGAAAAATTCTGCTGTTTAATAACAAAATGAGTTTACATCTCAAAAACGTTCGTGTCTTTAGTTTAGTTTTTAACTTCTTTGTTCAGACATAGATTAGTTAGATTAGTTTAATCTATGTCTGTACAAAGAAGTTAAAAATGAGTTTACAACTGAACCCATATATGTACAATTCAAACTATTTTGTGTTCAACACAACAACAGTTTTGTTAAATGTAGAAGAGAACAACTCTGACACTTCCGTCACTTCCATGACTTTTCCTTATTATATCTCACATGAATTAGATGTTAGGGTTCATTATGGGTAGTTACACAACTGGACTAACAATCTCAGGGATGTGTTTGGAAGACAGTGCAGTGTAAGACTAAAATAGGAATTTGAGATCAATTTTCCTCACACTGTGCTCTATGAAATGTAATGGACAGCTTAAGATGTTAACATCAACATCCCTCCTCATCTAATGAATGCTTCACATTATTAAAAAAAAAAACTTGATTCAAAGTTGTTTGATGGTTTTTGTAGTTGCACTATGTTCACTATGTGTCACCAAGTCTCTGTAGATGGCTGAAGAC
This sequence comes from Pseudochromis fuscus, assembly GCA_900323345.1. NCBI lineage: Eukaryota > Metazoa > Chordata > Actinopteri > Pseudochromidae > Pseudochromis > Pseudochromis fuscus. The sequence goes on along the minus strand of OOFC01013065.1, from coordinate 24,266 downwards.
TGACACTATCACTCTACCTAGCAATGTAATCAGGCTTTGTGAGGGACGACTGTCCACCTGTGCTGATGCATCAGGTGATCCTCACACTGCTCAGCTGCAAAGTAAGACTCAAACTCTCAGTGTGAAATGTAACACAAAAACACACTCACTTACCTTGTGAGTTTCCTCCACTGTTCATCACCCCGAAGCCAGCCCCCCCGATGTTAGCCTTGAGGGCGTTGTGTTGGGCATAGGAGCGAGCAAAGTGGGCCAGAGGGCAAATGACGTTGTGGTCACCAACAATGTCATCCATGGCATCACGGTTTTTCAGCCCATTATTCTCATCCATCCAGTCAGTGTACTGCAGCACCACGGCCTCCAGGCCAATATCATTAGCATGTGGTACGCTCAGCTTCACACCTATCAGAGGGACATGAGGATTTGATTGTTTTAGAGCTGAAACTGTGAATGTGATGTTGTGAAGTCACTTGTGGCTGAAACTTTTTGGTTGCATTTCTACCATTCTCTCAGGTCACTCACATTACATTAAACAATGAGAAGCACTGACACCACTTCAGAAACTAATGCCACATTTTCTGTTCTGTGTTGACATGCTCAGACCTGGTCACATGAAGCAACAGGACAGCTGTCATGACCACAGAAAAAACCTGTGGTGCATTTTAAATGAGCCAGACATTATTTCACTTTTATTACAGAGGAAGGCCAATGGCTCTACTTTCATTAGTGCAGAGCTCTTGATAAAGTGTCACTTCCTTCCAGCTCTATAAACTTTACCTTCCAAGAAGTCCTCTCTGGAAATGAGACTGTCGTTATCCTTGCTGAAGCCTGGTGCTCCATACAGCAGGAAGTAGGAACCCTCATCCTGGTTGACACCAAGGAGAACCTGTGTGTCTTTGAAGTTGCCTGAGTTGAGCATGGCTTCTGGAGAGTCGGGCAGAACCTCACCATCCACAACAGGCACAAAGGAAAACCGGAAGAGAGCTGACCATGGCAGAACCTGCTCAGAAGAGGATGGGCTGATCTGAGTGACTGTGAAATTACATTCAAATACCAACAGACCAAAGACGACATGAACTGAACATGGCAAACTTAATTTCAACATAACTGAGTCCATTTGAACTAGAAAGGAGAAACATAGTGAAATCACAAGAAGAGAAGTTTCATCCAGGTCAGAATAAGCAGGTGTTCATGTGTTGTACAGCATGTGGACACGCTGCACCCCCATACTCCCAGCATGCACCACGGCTCTGAAATCTGTTTGTTTTGAACATCCTGTATAGCAACACGTGGTTAAAGTGATCTCAAAGTAGACTCACTGAAATATGACATTATATTAAAGTTTTTACACTGCAACAAACATAAATCAGAATTACAATCTAGTTCTGTCAGATCTATTTTATTTAGGTCTTAGGGTCATAATATATATCATGAGACAATAACTGTAGAGTAGCACGATGGTGCTACTCACAGCACAGCAAACTGAACCTCGGCTCCAGTCTTTCTGTGAATGGAGGGTTTTCTCTGGGTTCTCTGTGATTGTTGGGTGGGTTGATTAGTCTAAACGGACAATAGGCGTGAGTGTGAGTGTGGATGGTTGTCTGTCTTTGTGTGTTGGCCCTGCAGTGGACTGGTGACCTGTCCAGGGTGGACCCCGCCTCTTGCCCACTGTCAGCTGGGATAGGCTACAGCCGACCCCGCGACCCAATTGGAGAAGTGGTCATAGAACAGGGGTCTGCAACCAAGTCTTTCATCGCTCTGCTGCGGCTCTCTGTGTCTTCGGAGAATAAATAATGTAGATTTAATTTAAATGTATTTAATTTCTTTTGTTTTTCAATGTAATTCTAAACTTAAAGATTATGATGCTCATGTAACATTAAAACAAAATGTGTTTAATTTCTGTTTTCTTTTCTTTGCCGCTCAAATTATGCGTCACCGCCGGCAACAACACAACATAAAATCTAGGTCGATTGTGCTTCAGAGAACTGCACTTTTATTCAGCGCTGCAGCAAAATTACACAAAAACAACAGCCACTAACTAGTAGCCTAGCTGCTAACTCATAACTCGGATTTTTCTGTCAACTCGAAGCCAAAAATCGATCGGGGAAAACTCATAACTAGGGGCACTCCACTTTACAATTGAACCACTTCATTGATTTCATGAACGCAACACACTGAAGTTTTTTTTTAATACATAGAACAAAGGTTAAAAAAAGATATATGCAATGTTATCTTTGTTTTATATGTCAAGAGGGTTTTGCTGCTCTCTGTGTTTTCTGCTCTATGGCGAGTGCGACCAACTGGCTCTTTGAGTATCTAAGGTTGCCGACCCCTGGTGTAGAAGATACATGAAGATCTACTGTCTTCCATCCGTCTAGTTACACCAACCTGTGTATGTCTAAATCCTGTTTCTGGTTGCATTAGACTATGGGAGGAAGTGCTGTAAATCAATGAGCAGGACTCATTAGAATAATCTAATGCTCATGGTAAAAACTGAGATGAAGTGAGCTTCAGCGTGTATTACCTGCCATTCCTGGTCAATAAGCTCCTGTGGAGTTTTACTGCGCAGACAGTCCACCAGCTCAGAGTCGTTGACTCCGTTACAGCCAACCAGCTTGCTGAGATGTGTGGCGCGTCTCCGGGCCTCAGCGGGGCTGACAGAGGCCCAGGGACTGTTAGGAACACCACTCTGGAGGATGGCCCTTGTAAACGTCGGCCGGCTGTCTGGAGACAGTAAGTGGTATCCTACTGAAGCACCACCAGCACTCTCACCAAAAATTGTCACCTGGTTCACAGACAGAAAGAAAAGAAACAAAGTTCAAAATCAAAACTGGCCCCTATTGATTTTCATGTAGAAGAGGTTTGATAAAGAACACACCTGTTTGGGGTTTCCACCAAAGAAGTGGATATTGTCCTGTACCCACTGCAGCGCCATCCTTTGGTCCAGCAGACCCACGTTGCCAGGAGCCTCAGAGGAGCCAGGCAGAGCAAGGAAACCAAAAGCACCGATTCGGTAGTTCATGGAAACCACTATGACTGTCTCGGTGTGCGCTAGGTACCGACCATCATACACATCCAGAGAAGAAGAACCACTGTAGAACCCTGGAAATGTCAAAAATCACAGTGTCTGAATCTTTGTTACTGAAATCAGACAAAAGGAAACAGAGTTATTTATATCAGAGTATCTTTAAATTTGAAAAAGAAATAGCTGAGTGGGTATGAAACAGTCAGAGATAGGAAGACAGCAGTAATGGAGCCTTCCCAGATGTGGACGCTCCCCGTCATGTTTGCTGGATTTACACTGAATTTGCATTGCATTATTCTGAGAATGTGTTTATAATTAACATTTTACAAAGCATCCCAATGTTGGGGGAATTGGGGTAACTTGTAACTTGAAAATGTGCCTTGATTTCTCAACAACACGATGGATGTGTCATTGGGACCGACGGCCCTGCTGGGAGAGTCAACCATGTCTAACTTATTGATACTCTGGTTCGTTGTGAGCCATTTAAGTTGTGACTAGGTACCTCCACCGTAGATCCACACCATGACTGTGAGATTATGGGGTCTGGGTGAGGAGGGCACCCAGACGTTGAGGTACAGACAGTCCTCGCTCATCTCTCTGTTAGGATTCCACATCTCGCTGCCCTGGAAGCCGGGGAATGATGTGTCCACAAACTGGTAGCAGGCATTGGGGTAGGCGTTGGCCTCAAACACCCCTGTCCACGGACGTTTGGACTCCGCAGGACGGAAACGACGTTTCCCTACTGGTGGCTCAGCAAAGGGGATACCCAGGAAAGAGGTGACGAAGCTTCGGTCTGGCACTGGCATGCGAATGCCTCGAACTCGACCAGTACGTGTCTGAACAACAAGGTCTGCCTCAATCTGGGAAAAGCAGGTGGGGATGACGAGAGATAAGAGGAAGATTGTGGACAGCAGGGAAAGAACGGTGGGCTGCATGATGGAGGCAAAGACAATCTGTTTGGCTGGAAGTGTTGTCGTGAGTCCCTCTCCACTCAGGGAGGGCAGGGCCTGTTCTGCGTCCCCTCAGATCTACAGAAACACAGACAGAGTAATATGATTACCATAAAGAAGAGTGATGGGGAACAGACTGAATCGGGGCAGGGAGGGGATCAGATGTGGAAAGGGATGAGAAGATAGAGGAAGTAGGAAGTCTGGAAATGTCATCATTTTAGATTTAAAGATTTGAGGAGACGGACCAAATGATTCTTTTCTACTTGTAAAATTGATCAGATATTTGTTGATGGTCACTCGTACCTACATTTTCACAGTCAAACCATGTCTTTAAACTTTGTCTTAGGGTCATTCAAGAGAGCTCATCTTCTTCAGTCAGAAAACTTCTACCAGAAGAAATGAATGCACATTAGGACTGGGTGACATGTATCATATCATTAATATGGACATTTTACAAGTAGTACTGGATGTAAAAACACACATAAAATTATAAGAAATAAAATGTGTGAAGTGCTGCTCACATACCTTTCACATATATTAAATAAAGACATATATAATTAAAGCTGCAAGCAGCGTTGGACAGGCCCTCGCCCCCGGCCGTCCCCGTCCCCTGCAAATCGACCCTTGTAACAGTTGTAGTGTTCATGACCAGCAGAGGGCAGCAGAGCAGAGGAGACGGGGAGAAATCCATGGAGGAGCCTGCTGCTCTCTGCAGCTTTCTCTCTCATTCAATTCAATGGAGAAAGCAGTCAAACCCACTCCTGTTTGAGCCAAGTCATTTTGGTCAGCACTGTCTCCTCTGTCATCTGTTAAGTTTTCAAGGTGCTACCATGTACGGTCTGGGAGGAGATAGATTTTAAGCTAAGTGAAATTTTGGCGTTGGATTTAAGATGGAAGTAAAAAGTGTGGACTTCCTGTTGATTTTAGCCTAGGGGTACCAGCGCGTGATTTTTAGGTCTTGATGAGTACTTCAATTCGGCTTCGCTCCCGTGTCTCTGCGATGTTCCTGTGGGCTGCAGCGAGCGCCGTTCTGACACTAGGTGGCGCTACAGAGTCCATTTTTGGACTGAGGGGTTTGGTTTGTCCATGTCCGTGAGTTTTTGAGCATGTTTAGGGTCAAATTAAGCCTCAAAGAGACGTAATAAGAAGAAAGCAGGAAGAAAGAAATGGAGCAATTACAATAGGGCCCTTGCCTCTGGACTTGGGCCCTAAAAAGCAATAAAAAGTGTTTCTGCTGTATAGAGTAATGTTGTGTATTGTTTGTTTGTTGATACAAATAAGATCAGAACAGCCTGTAAACACATGTGAGCGTGAAAAGACAAAAAGAGCAGCTCAGGCTCCTGCAGAGTCAACACTCATCCTCATGCAACCTCATGTTATAAATGGGCCATGATAATAGGCATTAAGAAAAATACAAATGCGCAGTACAAATACCATATCTCTATATTTTAGATGTCCACATGGTTTCCAAAGGGATTTTAAAAAGGTGGAACAAATGGAATTTGTTGAATGAAACCTTCAGTGTGATAAAGTCCTGCTATGCTTTCCAGGAATCTGTCAGTTAAAAGATGCTTCTGAGGAAGGTGACAGCAGTTCACTGAAACTGTCAAGAGCAAGGTTAAAAACTCAATTTTCTAATGTATGTCTGAACAAAGAACAAAGTCTAACTCTAACTAAGAAGACATGATGAATGTTTTTGAGACAGTTAAAAGTTAGTCAGTTAAAAGACTGATGCCTAAAAGAAGGACCCAGGAGAGAAATGTGCATTCCCACTACATCCCATGTTGAGAACAACTATGTGCATGTAAATGCTGTGAAACGGCACTGGGATGGCTGAAGTTTCCACTGTGATGGAGTGACTGTTATTTTCATTCTGCAGGCAGGCATGTAAAGCCCCTCAGCACTCAGCCACAAGGGCTGAGACAGGTGTGTGGTCATGAGGATCCCTATAAAAAGGCATCAGAGTAAAACCCTACCAAATGCCACAGCGTTTGATAGATTAATGTGGCACTTGGCACATCCCAGATATGTATCACGTCAGTAAGAAACCTAATAACTCCTCATGAAAATAATAGTTTAGAGATGCTGGGGAGGAAATGGAGGAAGATGTATGCATTTCCTTCTTGTAGGAATGTGGACACCAGACAACGGCAAGTCAAAAACTGTGTGTGGAAAATTCAAGTTGAAGTAATGTTATTGTTTCATGTTACAGGTTCTGACTCGTAGGTTTTTACTTGCCCCCAATAAGAACTTCATTATCCCTTTATTAAATGTTCCTAGAAGCACAGAGTCTGAGGATGGTAGTCGACAGTAGCATCACAGTGCATTAGCTTTAAATCCTGTGCAGTAGCCTTCAGACTGCTTTAAAATTGATGATCCGGCAGGTGATCTATTAAATCTTTTAAAATGCCCTACTCAATTTCCAAAAGTCCAAAACAGAGAAGAACAACAAATCGTTGCACTGGAGACGTTGCAAAGAGAGAACAGCTGATCAGACGTAATCAACTGACTGGAGAGGAGGTGGTTATTCTTCTATCAGATGATTAATCAACAAACTGTTTCAGGACTACAGTCAAGAGCAAGACCAATCAATGTAGACATCAGTGTGGGAGTAGTTGAGAGTGCAAGGAAACTACAGCTCTCTGCTGTCCACGCGCCTAATAAAAAGTAATTAAAGAAACAGCTGTGGGCTCCAGTTTCCTCCTGGACATCTGTGCTTTCAACTAATCCTAACTGAGGTTTCTCTATGCTCTTATCCACCACTGAAGAGGATAAAAATCATCTATCACAAAAATGTTGAGAGCTTTTAGTTAAGTTTGAGCTGTCCCTCCTTCAGCCTCTACAAAAAAAGCCTCGCACAAACATCTCCATTCACTTCAAACACCTTTCTCCTTATAGGCTGCCTCGAGTTCTTCTCAGCAGTTAATATATGATTGAACACATTTAAACATACACACTTCATTCAGCAAAAGAGAAAATCACTGTGTTTTGGTCAGAAGTATACTGATTTCCAGGTGGTGGGGGTCTGTCATGACTGCAGTTTAAATAGCATTACACCCATACATTTCATGGGATCAAGCCCAAAAATATATAAGATAATGAAATGATCTAAAATGAATAAAAAGCTGCCCACTGAAAAATCTGTTCATAATTTCAGAATAATAGAACCACACTTTGATGCTATGTCAGTGGATGTGTTGCCGTATTTGCTGGAGCTGTTACTCCCACTGCTCTCGCTGATATGAGCAGAAATGATTCTGTTTGTGAATGTAACATGCGAGGGACACAGGAAGGTGACATCACCAAAATAGATTTCTGTAGAACTCACACACACACACACACACACACACACACACGCACGCACGCAGACACACACACGCGCGCGTACACACACACACACACACACACACGCACGCACGCAGACACACACAGCTGCCTGCTATCCCTTACAGCACCTCGGAGCTGATCCTGTCACTCTGACAACCATACATAGCAAAACATAAACAGCAGATTCCAGCCTGACGGCCACCGGGCATTGTTGCACATTTATATCCAAACACAAAATGAGGTACGATGCTATGATTGTGAGTTCTCTGCTGCAAACAAAGACAAGGAAATTACTTACAGGACAGTTACAGTTGTCATATACCAAACCACACACAGGACAGTTTTAAAGTATTCTAACCCGGTCAGTTATTGAAATTTAATTTTAAATGAATAAATTTGCTATTTTTCCATTTTGAGTTATAATTACAAAAGTACTCTGGCTCGTCACTCTGCTGCTCTAAAGTGTGGTTTGCTGTTTGCTTAAATATGTTTAAGATGCATTAGTCACATGATGATGGCAGAGAGCTGGAGCCCAGCCTGCCAGAGTTTGCACAGTGGCATCTGAGGCTTTCTGAAAGCACACAAACATGTTTTTATGTTGTCACTGTGTGTTACTGAGACATTTCAAATTAAATCCACGACATGACAAAAGTGAAGGGGTTCCACTCGAAGCAACTGTCAATACTTAGGCTTTATCTTGATCAACATCGGACTCATTAGAAAAACCAATGAATTAATGAATAAATTAACACGGTCAGTAGTGAATACAGTCCACACTGTCCACACACTTTCCCTCCAGGAGCCTGGTCACATGTTTCCAATTTGAGGACTGAACAACTTGAGCATAATAATCTTAAAATGATAAAAACTGACTCCTCTATGCATTGAGGTGTTTTTACAGTCATGTCAAAATAAAGTACCATAATTTCCAGTCTATAAGCCACTACTTTTTCCGACTTTTTTTCACCCTGCGGCTTAAACAATGATGCGGCTAATTTATGGATCTTTATGGGCTAACGAGCTTCATGCCACCGATACATTTAGCCTCATCACGTCAGACCAATTAAATTACAGAACAGGTCACAGTGGAGCAATGAAACTGTTTGAATAAATTCTAAATTCTTCAGATCAGTTATTTGGTGCTTCATGCACACACCCTCATCATGGAAAACACACCAAGAAATGCACATGATGCAGCTTTCAAGTTAAAGGATTGACCTGGTTGTGGAAGAAGGAAATAAAGCTGCTGCACTGACCTCAGCATCAGTGAGTCAATGGTGGGACGTTGGAGACGTGAAGAACTGATTCAATGCAAAGAGACGACAAAAGCTTCAGAGGTAAGAAAAGCAGATGGACCGAACACGTCAAAACCCAGAATATCACTGCTAAATCTGCATTCATATAAAATTGCATAAATAAATAAACACAAGCACATGGACCTCTATGCGGTCTGCTGGGTGTATGGATTGGGCGGACCTCGTAACGGGCCATACAAAGGGTTAACATTGGTGTGGACATTTCAGCCAGCGTTTGAGACTGGTCTGGACACGTCCTTATGGTCCATACATAATTCTAGGACCATATATGCATGAATTTTTTTTTTCTTCTTAAACTTAGTGGGTGCGGCTTATATTCAGGGGCGCCCAATAGTCCAGAAATTAACATTTCTTTTTGCCTCACTGAGTGACCACTCACCACTTTGTTTTTCATTATTACTGTTTTTAAAAACACCAAGTCATGAATTTATTTCCATGAACTTTTATTAAAGTAATGTAAATGTGTAAACTGGAAAGTTACAGCTGCATTATAAATCACAAAGGGAGCAGCATCCTTGGCTTGTAACATATGTTCAATCACAAACATGAAAACATGAACTTTTTCGGGCACAGTGGGTCTGACGCATACACTAGATAATTTGATAAAGAACTTTTTGGCATTGTGCTCGACAGCGAATAAGATGACCTACAATCTAAAATAGGAATTTCAGAACTTAAAGGTCGTAATGTTATAGGGGCATGTGAAACTCCACTAGGCTAATTAGGTTGAGGAATTACAGTAAATTGATTAGTGCTAGTCACTTGCATCGCCGGCGATATGCTCCAGTCAAAGACCACACGTGGAGATCCAGCACGGTGCCAGAGGTCTTTAAAGCTGGGATGTTATATTAACATGATTCTGTTTCATTCTGTTCACTTTCTCCATCTTTTTAGAAGCCAAAGTGCTTCCATGGGGCAGCTTTTAATCCATATGGAGCTGTCAGCCATGTTGATTTGTTATGTGCTCCCTGTACAGTGTCCGGGTCACAATGCACTGCACTTCTGAGTTCTGCCTTTTCTTTCTGTCTATTTTGCATCATTTAACATTTAAATAATTGGAATTTGGACATTTGAGAATCGATTCAGAATCATCCACGTCTGAATCAACCAAACCTATACATCACACAGGAGAGGTTTTCAGATTAGATGCCAAAAATCAGCAGCTCCTTTGAGAGTGACAAACAGATCCTGTCTTAGTCAAACCTCCACTGTACAGAAAATCTACTTCAAGTAGCTTCGATTTCAAATGACTACCAAGCAGACAACATGTAATCACAGGACTTACAGGGACCTCTCTAGAACTGTTGCTGTCACAGTACTGCGTCTGGGGCGGGAAAAAGATCTGAGCAGCACCAGAGGTCTATCAGGGGAAAGCCTTTTCCTGAAGACCACGTGTGGAAAACTGTGCTCTGGAGATGAATCCATGTCATTCGGTCACAGCAACACTGACATACTGGGTGGCTTCTGAGGAGATGAAACTCACAGCAACTGTGGAGCATGGTTTGGTGTTGCTTTGCTGTCTCAGAGGGAGGCCAGCTTGTAGGTATTGACTCGACTATAAATCTTGCATCATACCAGAGAGTACTTAAGATAGTGTGAGGCCACCTGTAATCTGAGGCTTTTACCTGGATAATGATCCTGATGAACAAATCCACCAAGGAATGGATCGAAAAGATGAAATAGAAAGTTGTGGAACTGCCAAGTCAAGAGAAGACAAAACCTACACTACTGTTGCAGAGTTTGGGGTCACCCTATCAAACCAATGGTTTTCCAATGACAACGACCATGTGCAGACTGAGGGATCTACCAGCTTGTTCTACAGGCTTTACTCTGATTACATATGTTTCAGACTTGATGGGAAACACTTGCGTCTCTCAGCGATATGGTTGGGGGATGTTTTGCTGGTTCAGAGAATATTTACTCAGTATAACTTGATGTTGTGGTTGTTGTTTGTGTTCAGTTGTAGTTTACATATGTTTTGTGATACTTGTTTTTGGTAAAATTGGTAAAATTGTTTTTTGTAGGGTGACCCCACGGTAGTGTATGTTTAAATTTCATCGTGGGAGATCTGAGCGAGTACATGCAAGAAAAACCCTCAAAACACCTTGAAACTGAAGTAACTTTACTGAAGGAGTGGACTAAAATTTCCGTGTGCTGATGTCAGTGCTAGTGGACAATTAGGAAGATGTTATTTCTGCTAAATCGGACAATACTAGCTCCTGAGGTTACTTACTTACCTTCACTTACTTATTTCACAGAAGCATCACTTATCCCTTAATGTTTTTTGGAATAGAGATTAATAAAAAGCTTACTTTTCCTTGTAGTGTGCCAGTATTTATTTATTTATGTGAAGGCAAGAGTATCACAGCTTCATGAATTCACAGCACAACATCACAGTGGATCCACTTTGTTCTGTGATATATATTTATTAATGTTACGACAACAGAGGAGATCGGGAAATCAGTGGAGGGCCTCATGTACCGTAAGAGAACAGGAAGTGGGGAGAGAATGCAGGGATGGAAGAAGGGGAGAGGTTTTGTATGGGGGGTTGCAATTATTAATAGCAATGACAGCTGCATGGTAGGAAAAACAGGGAGGAGGTAGAGGAGAGGAGGGAGACTGAGGTTGCAGTGAAGTACAGGATAAGGATGCCGGGAAAGGAGAGACGTGGAGTGAAAAGTGATCAAATGGTGATGAACCAGGTGGTTTGGGAACCAGTGATGTTTATACTTCCTCTTTTCTTTAACAGATTTCATTTTAGAGCAATGTCATATTGTGACTGAATGTGAGGTAGTGTCAAAGAGCGGCCCGCTGATCCTCAGCCCTCGTCCCTGAAAACTGAGGCTGGTTGGTTTGGAAAGACGGGGCGAGACTAGTTTATGCTGAGTTCCAAGGTGTAATACAACAGATGTTGACAGGCATAAACAGTGATATGTTTTTGTTGTTTCTTCTGTGTTTAGCCAGTTGTTAGTAGGCCCTAAGTCCATCATTACCTAATTTGGTTTTTATTGTGCAGTCTGTGCAGGCGCATCGTATTTTTTCACCTGTTTCCCCCCGGCCCGTATTTAGGGTCCAGCCATTGGTTGTTCACACCTTCCACAGCCCCAGCCAATGACTGAGCTTCTTTATTTGAGATACTGAATAATAAAGACACACAAACATGGATACTTCATTAAAATATCTGTTGTTTAATTTAGCTGCTGATATTAGCTGCTAAAAGTAAATCTACATCGATGGCCGCCATATTGTTTGCTTGCTGCTGGACACAATTACCCATGTGCAACTCTCAGTAGAGACAGGAGTTAAGATGTCTCGCCCTGTTGTAAAAAAGATGTCGGGTGACAACAGTCAACAATCAAATTTGTTTTTTTTTGTTTGTTTTGTTTTGTTTGCTTATTGATTATTGTTGAAAATGGCGACTAATCATTGCACCTCTAATTTTAAGTGTACAGAACTGTTTAGTATGAACCATTAAATTTACTGATATATTGTCTGGGTATTATTACTTCCTAGCTGAGATGCCAAATAATAGAAATTTGGTGATACCATTTTCAAAGCACACAAAAAGAGTACACTGTTATGGAGGGGAAGATGGCAGCATAGAGAGTGGTTGGTGTTTTTTATATAAAATTCTGCCCAACTCAATATTTCCATCAACTCTCAGGTTGTACATTTCAACATGAATACTGATGACTATTTTTTGAGATCCCAGGACAAGATACCATCAAATGAGGATCCAAATCCGGTCAAGACGAGCGAGCCAAAAGCTTCTGCACTGAGGTTGTCCTTGACGCCTCTTTTCGTCAAACTATTCAGGAAATAATGGCAAACATAACTAAGGTGATTGATGAAAAGTTTGGGCTGCTATCTCAAATGATACTGGTGCACGCCGAGCAATTGAAAAAGATCGAGGAGCGAACCACTTAGGCCGAGAGCAGGACTGCTGCAGCTTAACTCACCTGCCAGGATGTGGATGCGCGGGTTCACGAGGTTGAAAAGCGGATACAAGGCATGGCTGAGCATATCGATGACCCCGAGAAGAGAGGTAGGAGGAGAAAAGTCCGGATTACTGGCCTACCAGAAGACATGGGGGGGAGCAACTCTACAAAATTGTTTGAGAGCTGTATCCCCAACGTGCTCGGGATGGAGACGAAAGCCAGCCGCATCAAAATTGAAGGAGCTCACCGTACTGTAGCACCGAACCAGCTACCACGACCCGTCCTGATCAGATTCGGTGTTGGACGCCGCAAGACGCAGCGGGACTGTGAAGTAAGGGGAATTCCCCATCATGTTCCTCCAGGATTTGTCAGCCAAAGCCAGAGGCTAAAAGCTTCCACTCCCCTGCTAAAGCAGCATCTTTTGTTGGCACTGAGATAAACTGCACGTGAGTCACCAACTGATCCATTTATGTTTATGTTGTTTTTTGATGGGAACTCATCGCTTATCTGAGGGTGGATATTATCACTTAGGCGGTGTTATTTGAGTTGGGAGAAGTTAACCAAGTTAGAGTTGAGTAAGGGTTGAGGTAATCCCCTGGTTATTATGTGGGGAAGGTTTCTCCCACAGTGCTGTCTGCACATTTATTAATTGTAATTTGTGTTGTTTGTTTTTTGTCTCTCAGCTGGGTTGTAGTCGGGTGCAGGATCTACGTAGAGAGTGTAGTGCATTTGGAAGTTTGAATATTTTCAGTAAAAAATGTCATGACTTGTAAAACATTGAGGCTGTGTACTTAGGATATTAAGGGTAGCCACTACCCCATCCAAAGGAAAAAAAATAATGTCATCTTTAAAGAAAGAAAAGGTTGATATTGCTATGTTGCAAGAAACACACCTCAGTAACGAGGAACATTTAAAGCTGCAACAGTTCGGTTTTGATCAAGTCTATTTTTCATCGTTCACCTCCAAAAGCAGGTGTGGCAATACTTACAAAAAAAAATCTACCAGTTAAGGTGTCAAAATGTATTAAAGATAACTTTGGACGGTTTGTAGTGATTTCAGCCTCCTTACATGGGGAGGAATTCTCTCTCCTAAATGTATATTGCCCACCATGTCATCCACTTAACTTTTTGACAGAGGCTTTTGCCCAATTATCTGACTTTGCAGTGGAAAATACTATTGTATGAACTGCCTTCTGAATCCTTTGATGGACAGGTTTCCTCTAGGTCAGGGGTGTCAAACTCATGCCATGGAGGCCGAGACCCTGCAGGTTTTCTTTCCAGCCGGTCACTAAAGCAGGTGATTTTAATCATGAACACCTCTTTCAGTTTGAGGGAAGCAGCTCATCAGTGAGATCAGCTGCTGGAGAGGTGGTTGGAAAGAAAACCTGCAGGGTCTCGGCCTCCATGGTACGAGTTTGACACCTGTGCTCTAGGTGCTTTACCCTTTCAAAACAATCACAACAAATTGCTGGTCTTTGTGAGGATTTTGGTTATGTGGATGTTTATAGGACACTTCCCCCTGTTGATAAGGAATTTAGCTTATAGAATCTGTCATCTCCTGTTCAACTGGAAACATCATAATATCAGATCATGCTGTGGTGTATATGAATGTTACATTTAAAAAACCTTCCAAGAAACCTACGGGTTGGAGAGTGGATACCTCAATCTTAACAGATCACAAATTCATATCATATTTCTCTACAGAATTCAGGCATTTTCTTGCCACAAACTCATGAAAAAAACGCAAGATCCTGGTACTATGAAGAGATTTGTAGCTGATTCAGAGACAGACGGTTGGTCCAGATGAAGGTGTAATGAGGAAGGTTTCTGACAGATTCATCAGATTAACACAGCAGCTGCTAAAATACTTTTACAAAACAGGAAGCAGGTATTTGAAGCTGCTGGTGCCTCTGGAGTCCCACCAACCTCAGGGTGGAGGATCCTCCAGAGGTTTGCAGTTGTCCATAAACTTACTATTTACCACCTCTAACCAATGCTCACAGACAGAAACATGTCCACATGTAACTCTGACTGTTCACATGTTAATCATTGAAACAGCTTTTCATTTCAGTAAATATGGCTCCTGATGCTGCACATTCAACAAACGACCATTTTCACTTCTTTACGACACATAAAATGTTTTCAAACTGTGACAAGCAGAATAATGTGAGACGCTGCAGAGTTTTTAATTTAAAAAAAAAAAACTGTTATCATTGGGAGGTTTTTTTTAAAAAAAAAAAATTGAATTATACTCGACCAGTTGATGAGTAGAAAAATATGCTGACTGTTTTTCATTGACCATTTAGGAAAATCAGAGAAAAATATCACTTGCATAATAATTTAAGACGGGGTGTAGAGTTATTTTTTCAAAATCAGAGGCAATGCCTCTAGGTCATTTTAAACATCCGCCAGTTATTCTGAATCCTTTTCCATTCAGGTGGTCCCCCTCTGGGTTTATATACCTAGGTATATACATTACACCTAAATTTGGAAAGATGGAACGATCTTCTCATTTCATGGCTGGGGCGACTCTCACTTCTGAAAATGAATGTTCTGCCGTGCCTGCTCTAACCAAAACAAATGATTCCCATCTTATTCAATCATAAAATAGTGAAAAAACTCAATGGTTGGTTTAACTCATTTATTCGGGGTAAACGAAGACCACTGATCAGATTATCAGTGTTGCAGTCATCCAGTGCTAGGGGCGGGTTGGACCTCGCAGACAGTTGAGTGTCCACTTAAGATATATAGCTGATTGGGTTAAAGATGATGCTTCCTCAACCTGGCTTGATATCGAGAAGTACTTATCCAACTGTCCTTTAAAGAATCTACTCTTTATTGATAAATTGAAATGTATTAAACAGCTTTGCAGCAACCCAGGTACAGTTGATACAGTTAGAGCATGGAGGATCACACAGCATATGGAAGGCAGATCAAGGCTTACGTCAGTCTTAACCCCGATCACTGATAACCCTGATTTTCTTCCAGGAACCTTAGATGGTGCCTTCAAACATTGGACGGCTAAGGGAATCGTTTCCCTGGGTGATCTCTGTGTCGGTCCTACCCTCATGACTTTCAGTCAGGTCATGGAAAAATACTATATCTCAAGAAATTATCTTTTTCGTTACTTTCAGGCCAGAGATTTTAGTTTAAAGATACATCTTTGCTTGCTGATATGAATGTCACACAAATAGAGAAACAAGTGCTTCTCTCAGGAAAAGGCTGCCATTACAACCTTTTATGCCAGTCTAGGAGATGGCTCTGGTCTCAGGGGGAGGTCTGGAGAGGGAACTGGGTGTTGAGATAACAGAGGAAATGTGCGACGCCATTTGGGATAATTCAAAGAAAATAAGTGTCTACAACCGGACAAGAGCGATGCAATTAAAGATTCTGCATAGAGCACATGTTGCCCCGAGCCGTCTCTCTAAATATAGAAAAGATATCTCTCCTGTTAGTCTTAAACGTAAGACAGAAATTGGTGAATTCGCTCACTGCTTCTGGTCCTGTGTTAAAATACAGAAATACTGGAATAATATCTTGTCTGAAATACAGAAGAGTTTGAAAAAGCAGCTTGACTTCAACCTGGTTTCCCTTCTTCTGGGTCTTTCAAATGATGGTGTTAATGGTAAGTATCAGTTAACTATATCAGACTGTATAATGTCCTGACTTTTTGTGCCCGGAAAAACATTGTTATGCACTGGATCATAGACGAGGCCCCTTCACTGTCGGGATGACACAGGACAGTAATGAAATACATACCTCTGGACTTTCTGACCTGTCTCTTGCACTTCAAAACTGATGTCTTTGTTTCTGCTATTCTGACAAGAGCATTTGTATGAATATCAGTATTAATTACTCTGTGTAGTTTTCATTGTACTGCACTCTATTTTACATGATGTACCTGTCACATTCACCCGCTATCCCAGCTTGTTGTTGTTATTGTTGTTGGATGGTATTTTTGTTTTGTTTTCCTTTGTCTGGTCCTGTTGTTTGTATGTTTGTATATGAAGAAAATTAATAATAATACAATAAAAGAATACATTGTTATAGAGGTGATGAAATTAATCAAATAATCAATGTGTCACAATGTGGACATGAACGATGCTGCATCAATGCAGAGGCCGACCACAATCAATTATAATATAATGATGTCACTGGTAAATTTTCTGGCAGGAACATAAAGAATCACATGAAAAATGACTTTCATAGCAACTGCTTTCATGTAGACCTATTATAAACTCTAGTCCCATCCGGGTCATACGCCATTTGTCATGATTCGCATACGTGCCAGAGCAGTGGCAGTGGGTCCTTAAAGCGCTATGACCGACCATACTCTCATCTCTCATCTCCCTCAGTGCTAACATGTTTGTTTTTGTTTAATTCTTAGTTTTGAGTGTTAGTGATGGTGCTAATCTGCCACAATGGTCCACGTGTAGTGCACACACACAAACACACACACACATATATACAGACTGTTTGGATGATATGTAAATGGATGTTCTCTGTGAACTCTGTCATACTCAGGAAATGTTGCCAGGTCCTGGTGTCTGCTGTGATCAGACTCAAGTTTACTTACTACTTATATTTTAGATGTAAACTTAACCATATGAAGTAATATACAAAACTGTATTACACTGGACTACACATCATCTTAATGCATTCTGCCAAGACAAATACCCTGTATGGCTTAAATATAAAATGTATGTGACACATCGTGATGCATCGAGATATCGAATTGAATTGAATCGTTGAATGAATAGGCAGGTGTTCATCTTAAACAGATGTTTTGGGGAAAGGTAAACGATGAGACTATTTCTTGACAACAGTGTATTCATGTTCCCGACTGAAGTGCAACAGATGAGCGTAGGTGTTATTTGTCTACAGCTACAACAACAAAACCAGCAACTGAGATTCCTGAGCAGCTCCATGTGTAACTTCTGTTGATGAAGTTACTGAACGTCAGACATGCTGATAGGTCTGTCTTAAAGGAAGCTGTCTGAAAGGTCTGTAAAGGAAGCTCAAGGTCAAGTCCAAAATTGTTTGTCATGATTGTGCGAAATGCACCAGTGTAGCAGCCATACTTTAACCTGTGTTAACCTTTGGAGATGATTCCTGAGAAAAGAAGGGTGAACAAGGCACAGATGAAGACAAACAAGCAGGATGACAGGAAGAGGGGGGTGTCCACTGGGTGTGGAAACCAGAGAGGAGGGCAGAGGGAGACACTGAGTACAGGGGCCTGGGACTGGGTGGGGAGAAAGTGTGTCACTTCTCAAATTAGACTAGAGGAATTTGTGTATGAAGTTCACAGGAGGATTGGTTTCACTGTGGGCGAGTGCAAGTTATGTGTCGCTCAGGACAAAACAGTGGAGACAGAAGTCAGTATCAGTGGAAGGAAGATCAATGACCATGAAGGAAATTCCCCCCTAACTGGAAATCGTATGTATGGATTTCTAAAATTAAAAAAATAAATACAATCTCAGATGAGTCGGGTGTGGTGTTATTTACAGGATCCAGTGAAAAGGTGCATGTGGTCAAATAATATCTATATATAGAAACAAGATTCGAGTCACAGAGAAAAGATAAAACAAGCACTGATGCAAAACTCCAACAACAAAACAGGAATGTTAAAAGGCTGAGGTGATCAAATTATTACTGACAGAGGTAGAAGAAAGACTGGATGATGCAGAGGAACAGGCCAAAACCAAGACAACACTGCAGCCCATAGGCACCTCATTACAAATCCATTATTTAATAATCAAGGCAACCTTGAGGATGGAGTCTTATGATGTACAAAACATCAGACATTATTAAAACATGGGAATTTAAACCCATCAATTAGACCAGCACGAGCCATAAGCAATCGTAAATAAAATAATGATACATCAACATTTAAACATTCAATTTCAGGGCTTCTAACTGGTCAGATCCTGTAATTAGATTTAACACTTTAACATTTGAGCCTAAAAATGGCTACCTTGACATTTTTTGCTCATTTTGAGTCTAAATTCAAATTGAACATGCAAAATATGTTATTTGTCTCAACTGCAGTGTTTTTTGTTCACTAAAACTCAAAAATCAAATGATGTTTTTTTGTCTCTTTAGGGGCCTGCTTTCCAGGCTTCTGGAAGAGGCACAAGTAAAATGACAGTGATCACACCATACTGTAAAGTCTCAGCTCTCAGAGAAGGTATCAAAAACGATACTGCGGTATCTACAGTCACTGATGCAAACCTGCCTCCAGCAACACATTTGGTTTTAAAGGGTTAAGGTGCAAATGATTTTTGCCAAATATTCTGAATTTTATTCAGAAACATTTTGTAGAAAAACATTCAAACCCTACCTACCCATGTCAGTGAAGCAGCATGTGCCCAGACTCTTTGATACTTCCTGAACACCATGAATCTGAGACTTGGTATTAAAAATGTTAGTGTACATGCGTGAAGCAACAGACTATTACTCACCTAATATTGTAACAATCGAGCTTTTAAACCATCAGCAAATGCAGATTCTAAAAATTCTGTCCAACACAAAGCAGTTCATTTGTAACAATGAGTGTACATACACTGTACAAGCAACATGCAACATTGTGTCCAATGCACAGGTGGACCATACACCTGATGCTACCTCTGGCTACCAATGCTTCAGAGTTGGAGTCAATGTCTAAAGATGAACATAAGAGCACAGGACAGAACTGATCCAACAATAACTCTGAGCTGCTGAGCTGTGGAGGCCCAGGACAGGGTACAGCTTTGTAGTGTTGTGTGGGGAGTCACCACTGCAATGCACCTTGAGAGGAAAAACACATAATGCTCAATACCACTCATGCCACTGATGTACAACAGGCCACTTCCTTTGTCATGCACACACACATAGACACACACAGACACACACGATCACCAAGTCATCCTCCCCAACCTTATGGGATGTGATGGTAGTTAAATTCCTGCCAAATAGACACCACATCCCCCCCCCCC
>OOFC01013064.1:1724-12444 GCA_900323345.1 Pseudochromis fuscus | reverse complement strand
GTCAAACAATAAAAATTTGCACGAGGGTGGTTTGTCGCAAGCTGGACGACGGGTTAGCTTAAGTGCTAGCAGAATCCCCGACTAACGTATGCTTCCCGTTAATGTGGTATTTTAAACAGGAAGAGCTTCGGTGAAGACTCCTTCCTGCAGAGTGTGTGTAATACTTTGTGTCAGTCGACTGTCTGTCTTGGTTTTTTTGTACTCACATTTCCCATGGAGAGGACCAACGTGCTATTTAGCCTTCTGATAAAAAACCCCCGTAAAACTCAAAAAGCCGTGCTGTTTTGCATCTTCCCTCTTTATTGGTTGGTTCTGCCGCCTGTCGCTGTCGTGCTTCCGCTTCTTCTTCTTCCTGTTTCTGTGAATAATGTCAATAGTGGGAGCGATACTGCCCCCACCAGTTCCTGTAGGAAACTGCAAGTACAGATGACTTTTTCCTGGCTGGTATTTGATTTTACCAATGACAAAAACAATAATACGACGCATCGAGTCTTGAATTTCTGCGTCGATGAATTTTTATAATCGACGTAATCGATTATGTTGAATAATCGTTGCAGCCCCAATATGCACACTTATTTTTTTAAGTCTTCTCCACCCCAAAACTACATGCATGTGAAGTATGACGAATACTTTTTCCAGCCCCTTTTAGGAAGCACTGGATTAAGAAGCTGGTGTACGGCACTGTTAATGCTACTAACTGGTTAAACGTGTGCGGAGAGCAAATTTTCATTCAACCTTCATGTTTCAAAAACACCACAGATTTGCATGTTGAAAGTTCACGTGTGTCACATCCAGTGTGTGGGGTTGATCTCCTGGGCCTCAGGCGCTTGTTTTGGATTTCACTGCACTTGCTGCCGACTACATCCTGTAAATCTGACAGATTAAAGCTGCTAATGAAGCTGAAACTAATTGTCTTTTTTAAAATGTTCCCCACAGAGTAGCTCATTTAACACTCTTATCAAACCTCCTCTGTATTCCCGCTCAGATTAACACTAGCCTGCTCTGCTGTAGGAGATTCAGCCCTGAAAAAAAAAGGTGTTTGTGTGCACAGCAGGGTGTGGCGGTATGTGAACTGGTAGGTATTCAGAAGTTTGTCAGGTGCATGTTGAGTTTCCCTGTTTGTAAAATTGTGGAGCTGATTGAAAAAGGCCTGCTGCTTGTGTCCACACCCACACTCGAGCCACCGTGGAGCCGACTCCCCTCCCACTTACGCTCGGTTTGAAGGACGCACGTCGCACTTTCTCCGGAGACAGACCCTCTGTTTTGTTGAAGTCCTCGCTGGAGGCTCGTGTTTGACTGTGGTGTGTGTGATGTGGTCCTCTTGTGGCAGCGGTGCTCCTCAGATTAAACATTTACACAGTGTCCTGTCGGTCCTTCAGACTCGGCCACGGTCAATACTCCCTCTGTAAAACACACAGTTTATAGAGCACTTCTAGTGAAGGAAGTTTACAAACAGATCTTAAAGTGAATACATTATAAAAGTCTCCAGTTTGAATGTTTCAGATATGCTCGACATGAAGCACTTAAGGAATCAATACAATTTTAGACCTTCAGATGGAGATAAAACCCTACCTGCTATTGTTGAGTTTGGTCATGAATTATTGACTTGGTTAACCTTGTGGCAGGTAGTACGATAGACACCCGTTCAACAGTTCAGACCTCTGTGTGTGAAGACCTCAGAGGGACTGATCCTGCTCTGATCTTCCTCTGGTGAAGGGCAGGTGAAAAGAGTTTCCCCCTCAGGGATCAGTCAAGTATTAAACACTTCTTACTCAGTCTTTTTGAGATTGGGATCTGACCTCTGAGCTTTCCTTCCTTTTTATATAGAGAAAAAAGTTGGATCTGTGCAGTAAAAATGTTTCTTTGATTTTAAACTATTATAGCAGTCATTGAAAAGAAGAGTGCGATTTGAGGATCTGCCCGAGAGACCAATTACTATCTTTTTTTTTTTTTTTTTTTTACATGTGTGTTGTGGTTCAACAAAGGATAAAGGATAGCAGCATGTGACCTCAACTGTTCCAGATGGAGCTCTTGGTGGGGAGGAGGGAGCTGTAACTGGCTGCAGGCTATTTAGAAAGGAGCTGCGTTCCCCCACGCGATGAGAAGCACACAGTCACTTCACGCAGAGACAATGCACTGGTTTGGCCCTCGAGCTGTTTACATTTAATGCCTCCCCATTAACAACTGGCTTAACCGTACAAGGGAATGCGCTGCCATTAACCCTCATGAAGCGACTTTGATTATGTGGCGCAGACAAAAGAGGAGCGGGAACCCAGAGCAAGTCGTTTGTGGCGTCGAGGTTTCACGGGAACCACCAGAGGGGTTCGTTGTTGGTGGGCTCGTCATCCGATTTTGGAGCTTGTTGTTGTTGTTTGTTGTTGTAAATAAGACTCCGTAGAGACAGGGGACGCTTGTTGTTGAGTTAATCAGTTTAAAGCTGATCACATCTCACTCGCATCAACAAGTGCTTTGTAGAGCTGAACAAGTGAAGATCGTCAAACGTACAGAGGAATCAATTTGCAAAGTGTGAAAATGACGAACTGACAGACTTTATGGTGTGCGCACATTTATAATAATTTCTAGATCTTGACAAATTGTTTTAATCGTAACATGACGAACTATATTTTCCAGTTCCTCTGTAGATCCAGTGTGATCTATAAGTTGTAATGTGTAAATAATAAACTGATAGTTCATTAAATCTATATTTTCATCATGCTCTTGTTTTTCTTTTGTGCTAAAACAAAGGGGCAGATTTGGAGTTGTTGTTATTTATATGCTGTTTATTATGCTGATTTATTTTCTGGTCTGACTCACTTAAGATGAAATTGGGCTGCATGTGGCCCCTGAGCTAAAATGAGTTTGACAGCACTGGACTAGATCTTTATTTGCACAGATTCAGGACAGCAGAGGTGCACTGGACTTTGTGTGCTTTGCTTTTCAAATCTAAATCTGAATATTTACAGCTGAAATATTGGACAGTTTGTTAATGCACATTGACTGTTTTTGTGGTGCGGGAGACTGGATTTTTAATTGAGGTGGTGGTGGGGGATGTAAGGCAACAAACCCATTTATTGTTTATATACCGTATTTTCCCGACTATTGAGCGCACCTGTCTATAAGCCACTATTGAATTTATTTGAACAGTTTCATGTGGTCCACTCTGACCAGGTCTGATGTGACGATGCTAAACGTATCGGCGACACGGAGCTTGCTAGCTTGTAAAAAGCTAACGAGCTTCGTGCCGCCGATACTGACCCACACCGGTGTTTAAGTTCAAAGCGTCGGAAAAAAGTAGCAGCTTATAGTCCGGAAAATACGGTAAATGCAATTACATTAATTACTGATTATTATTTTCTTGTCTGCAAAAAGCCAAAAAATATTCAAAAATAAACACGTTTCAGTTTCCTGTAGCTAAAGGTTACATTGTCACATGTCACTGCTTTGATCTATAACCACAGTGATGTAAAACATTACAGGAGCTGGAACCAGAGGGATGTGTATTGATCGAGTCCAAGACACAGCAGCTACCTTGAAGACACCAATATAAGTAATTAAAATTTTTAAAGCTGTGCACAATACGTTTATTTCTGTGCTTTTCCTGTTTTACTGTGGAGATTAGATATGAGAGCATTTTGGCAGAGTGCTGTACTCTACACACGCAATCTGGATATCCCCACCGCTGACCCATTTACAGACAAAATCATGCTTTTCTGTCAGACTGGACCTGATGTGCGTAATGATTACAGTTTAGTTATTTACATCTGAGCAGAAATATCCTGTATGCAGTGTTATTTCTTCTCTACAATGTTAACAATTTAGTTCCCCAAAAGTGCAGTTTTGTGAAGTATTCCCACCTGGAGCAGCAGTAAAATATCACTGCTGAGGTTCTTGCTGCATTGCAGTCTTAACTCAAATCCATGCACCAAGTTTTTCTTTCTGTGTGCCGCACCAAAGCCTTCGATCTTGTTTGAAGTGAAAGAGCTTGTTACAAAACTCCTGTGTACCGTTTGAGTGTCACCCAGCGAGCACGGCTGCAGTCGTGCTGAGGCTGCGAGAGCAAAGATTAGAAGGGTAACCGCGATGTAATCTGTCATGCAAACATCCACGGGGCTGTCTGCGATACACTTACTTGGTTTCTGTTTTAATAAGATCAGCTTCATCAAACCGCTCTCAGGCATCTTCAGGAGGCGCCACAGGACCGTGATGTAAAACATTTGTTACCATCTCTGGTACTTCTGTCTCCGTTATCACTGTTTGCATCACGGTGCAAGATGAAAGTAATGGATGTTGAGATAGTGCCGTGATCTAATATT
The DNA here is from genome assembly GCA_900323345.1 of Pseudochromis fuscus. Lineage (NCBI taxonomy): Eukaryota > Metazoa > Chordata > Actinopteri > Pseudochromidae > Pseudochromis > Pseudochromis fuscus. The sequence goes on along the minus strand of OOFC01013064.1, from coordinate 8,131 downwards.
TAAGAGCGACCCGTCAGAGGTGATCTAAAAGTGTGGCAAAGGTAAAAGCTGTGCAATAAAAGCTGGTTTCAGCCGACCCGTCAGCTGCCCTGTTGTGTAGGGATAAGGTGTTACGAGTCCACTCTAATGTCGGGAGCCCTGCTCGCAGCTCGCTCTGGATACTGTGGTCTTTTTATAGTGCCGTGCTGACAGCGAGCCCTCCCAATGATCTGATTTGATTTCTTTGAAGTGCAGACTGTGATTTCCTATTGTGGCTGTCTGAGACGTCCTCAGCTTCACCCTCTGGAGTCCACAGGAGAGCTCTCCATGCTTCATCAGAGCCGGTGCTGCATCCATCCTGAATCCTGTTTTTTGTTTAATTTTCTTTTGTGTCCTGCTCTCCTGAGCTCCCCTCCTCTCTGTCTTAGTCCCTCCCCTCGTCTTTTGTTTTAGGTTTTTCTGAGGAAGTCACAGGGAGGTGTTGTCAGTTGGTGGCTGCTGCTGCTGAATAAGAGTAATCATGGCTTGTGACACTAATCTGTTTCTGTGTGTCCTCTCTGTCTTTTGTCCGGCAGGTGAAAGACCGTGCAGACAGGCTGTCTCACACTAAGCTATGGAATGCTCTCTGCTCCCACCATCACTAGTCTCCAATCTTTGGACTGAGCTCCACACGCTTAGTTAGCGGCTGTGCTTCTCCCCTCGAACTCTTTACAACCAGGGGACGAAGAAAAGGAGTGGACTCGCCGAGTCCTCCACTACAAACGCACAGAGCACTTCTTCTTTTTTGTAGGATATTTAAACTAGATTTTTATCTCTTTTTTTTGGGATTTTTTTTCTGGTGAAATCATATCAAGATGGATTTGGAGTCATATCTGTGGATGGTGATCCTTGGCTTCGTCATTGCCTTCATCCTGGCGTTTTCAGTCGGAGCCAATGACGTGGCCAACTCGTTCGGCACGGCGGTGGGGTCCGGCGTGGTCACCCTGAAGCAGGCCTGCATCCTGGCGTCCATCTTCGAGACGCTGGGCTCGATGCTGCTCGGGGCCAAAGTGGGAGAGACGATTCGGAAGGGCATCATAGATGTCAGCCTCTACAACGACACGGTGCCCGTACTCATGGCAGGCGAGGTCAGCGCCATGGTCGGTAAGTTGGATCAGCTTTAGCTTCCAGTGAGTCGTGCAGCTCCTGCCAAGGTCAAAATCCTCTTTTCAGACATGCAGATGTTTTTGTTTATGTCACAAGAGGCACCAGAGAAGTAAAAGGGATGGGAGCTTACTTGGGCAGATCCTGTGATATTTCAACATGTGACTTGTTGAAATAAAACTATAAAGAGTATAAAATAAACTATGTCTGAATAAAAAGCCACTTTAACAGATTGATGAAGCTGGAAGAGTTGCAGGGAGCTTTGAAAAACATCTGGATGACAAAAATAGATCAGAAACAATTAGTTGATTGGCAGGAAAATAATTTAAAATAACATCTTTGAGTAATTTTGCAAGAAAAAATGCCTTAAACTAGCTGCTGCATGTTCTTAAATGTGAGGATTTGCTGCATTTTCATGCTTTCAAATTGAATATCTTTTGGTTTTCAGCTGCTGGTCTGACAAAAAAAGACTATTGTGGGCACTTTTTTCTTTTTTTATTCACGGTTTTGGATGAAAAGAGTAAAATAAAGATGAATCTGCTAATGACGCAGTGTGAGTTGCTGCTCTGAATAATACAGAAACCTCTGTAGTCCCGACTGTACAGATGCAGATGTTGTGTTTTCAGGCTGTTGCTGCGATTGAGACAGTTAGTTTGATTATTTTTGAATGATCCGAGTGTTTTAGGCACAAGGTGTTTGGATTTTTATCCAGACAGCCACAGTCAGAGAAAATGATCATCAGCCACAAGAACAAGGAGTCCGACAGCAGATGACATAACCTCCATAGAGGTTGTTTGATTCTGTTTGAAGTTAATTGCTGAATAAAAACGCTTCGATACATAATTTTAAAACCATCTTCACTTTATTTTTACAGCCTGAACCTTGTTTTTTTAAAGGACTGCCTATGTTATTTGCAGTATAAGTTTATCAAGAAGGATCCGTTATCATTGATCCATAAAAAATGAAATAGATAATAAAATAAATGTAAAACATGAAAGCAGAAGATCCTCACGTTTGATATTTGTTGGACATTCTAACTGTCATACGTCAGTGGTTTTCGACTTGCTGTGCTGTGTGAGACATTGATACAGATCCTCCCTGTGGTCATGATAGTGATACTAGTGACAGATCCTGGTGTGTGGTTCTGCTCAACAATGTGTGGATTCAGTCCTTGAAAGCTGCTCAGAGAGAGTGTGCGCAGCTGTGATCAGAGTCCATGAAAAGAGGCATCAGTCACTGAATTGCTGTACAAATCTGAAGTTTGAACTTCGCCCTAACTTTTCCAAAAAGCTCCTGCTCCTCTGTATCCACCCTTTGTGCGCCTCCTTTGAAATTACATAACTGCAGCAGTTTGAAGAGCATCTGCTGCTGTCTTCAGAAGACGTTTTCTTTATTGGCTTTGTGAAAAAATGTTGTAAAGACTGTTTTGTCCTTGCAAAGTTTCAAAGCAACTTCAAGTCTTTAAATCTATTTTCAGATAAACTTTTATGAAGCTTTGATAATATTACCTAACCTCGCAGCATTGTTAAATACTTCCCGGCTGACTCAGACTTACCACTGTACTCATGAATATGAATAAATGTTAAAGCGATGGCAAGAATGGCTGAGTATCCACTGTGGCTTCACACACGCCAACACTTGAGTGAATGAATGGTGCCGAGCAGAAAACAATGGGTCTCCCGTTGGGATAATGCTATTTTAATGACAGAGGGACTGCTGGGAAATGGTGACAAATACAACGGTATTATACGCAGGGGATTCCCGAACATTCAGGTGTGGCGAGCGGCCAAAATGAATGTCTGGGAAACATTCAACAGTTTGTCTGAATCTCAAATGGGAAACACTGGTCACCGGGCGTTGAATGGATAAAATCAAGAAAATACTTTTATTGCATTCAGCAGGTTTTATTGTTGCACACAGAGACTGGTTATAGACGCCACCTGTTGGTCTGTGGAGTCCTGTTTTGAAGCCAAGAGATCAGAATATTTGGTTGTTTGGAGCCAGAAGTGACCATATTTGGATATGAAGGAGAAAGTGAAGATGTAGGGGCGGGGTTAGCTTGATCGACAGGTCTGGTCTCCAGTGAGAGCAGTGCTGAGTCTCATCCACATTGGGCAGTGATCTCGGGTTAGAGGGTCAGACCCGCCTCCTCACTCCTCCCTTCATATCCAAATATGGTCACTTCTGGGTGCAAAAAAAACCAACATGGCAGCGTTCAAATACCAAATTCCTGCCTTCAAAGTCAACAAACAGACGGCTGCTGCTATATTAGCTTCATCCCTTCTATATACGGTGTTTAATGTTTCTCCACAGGAGGGCAGCAGTGTTCACTCTATAGCATCACTACAGCTGGATTACGTTTGTGCTCCAGTTTACACATTAATTTCTTCTTTCCCAAAAATATTCTTTTGTCGAACTTGTATAATCCTACATGTTAAAGCTCTGCAATCACTGTACATCATTTAGCAATTACAATTGTGTGTATTTTTTTATGACGAGTCTTCGGTGATGGAGGATAACATGTCTGTAGTTTCCAGATTATACTGAAACATAAAATACTGGTTCATTTGTGCCAACTTGTATAAACAACACAATCCTTAAACAGTCACTTTAAACTTCAAACAACACTCAGACCTTCACTTACGATGTCACGCGCTGTCCTGTCCCTTTAAATCTCGAGTCCTGTGAAGTAAACAATAAACAGCAGCTCAGTCTCAGTGGTCAGGTTTGTATGAAAATGGTCTAAGATTTGTGTGTCTGTGTTTTGGTGGCAGGGTCAGCCGTCTGGCAGCTAATCGCCTCCTTCCTCAAACTGCCCATCTCTGGGACTCACTGCATTGTTGGCGCCACCATCGGCTTCTCCATGGTCGCCATCGGCACAAAGGGCGTGCAGTGGATGCAGCTTGTCAAGATCGGTAAGAAGCAAAGCATCGACCGAGAGCAGATTGTGTGTGTGTGTACATATCATTACAGCAACGCCGTTTTACATAACGCCACTTCCCCCCCGAGATCTGACAGAATATAAACCACACAGAGATATTTCCAGTTCAGCTCCAGTCGACTGGTTTGACATCAGAAAGGTCTTTAGCTCAAATCACAAACAGTAATCATCAGATTTTGTTGTCAGCTAGAATGACTCCCTTGGCCATTTGGCACAGCAAGTAATTTATTTTAGACGAGACAGAGGAAACCAATTTCTCCTCCATTAGGGGCCTCAATGGAGCGGCGTACAGCAACATGACATACTTTAAAGTCATATAAAATCTCACGTCTCCTCTGAGACTAAGAAACTGCTTCTTCTGCTTATAAAACTCTTTTCCTCAAAAGTGGGAAATTATTCACTATAAATAAGTGAAGAATAGAAAATGAGCCATGTTGAGGAAAAACAGGAACAAAAACACTAAATCTTTCATGAGTGTGTGAGTGATTCATGTTGTGTCTTGCTGATGATATTTTCCCTCCTCCTCCTCCTCCAGTGGCTTCGTGGTTTATCTCCCCCCTGCTCTCTGGACTCATGTCTGGACTCCTCTTCATGCTCATCAGACACTTTATCCTCAACAAGGTGGGCTCACGTCCTCTGTGTTTTCTCTCTTTCAGCTTTAGTGACCTTGAAAATGTTTGAAGCCTGAAAACCCGAACAGTACAAGTCATGCTGTGAACCGCTGCCAGTGGGGCGCCCTCCACGTGCAGCTGTTGACCGAGCCGCGGAGCTACGAGTCTAAACAGTAGAGTTTGGACACGGACGCACACGTGGACACGCAACTTCTGCGCAGATAAAAAATCCGTTTGGTTTGGCAACACCCGCAGATCTGTTGTTATGTAACGGGCAATCTCTGCAGGCAGACGAGGAAGAGAGAAGTGTTGTAGATCATCCTGAGGTCACGGCTGCAGGATTATGTATGAATGACTCATAGGATGATTTGTCATTACTGCACAGATAGGTCAGCTTCAGGATGAGTCTATTTCTGTCTCTGCAGGCTATTAGCATCAGCTTAGTCGCAATATTTGATCTTTCTGTCATACTGCTCGTCGGGTTGAGATTTATTACTTTGGTGAAAATCTGCCGTCCAGATTTAGTTTGTAGAAACTTTAACCTGTGTTGTTCATATTTCACATCAAACACCTCATAATAGTAATAAACACTTTTTTAATAATTAGTCAGAGTGGGACTTGATTAAAAAAATAATCTAATTAATTGGAGGCTTTGTAATTAATTAATCGCATTTTAATCGCATTATATTTGCCCCAAAAGGCATAACATAGAAAAATAAATAGGAAAATTCCCATTTTCCTATTTTAAACACTTTATTCAGAACAGTATTGACTTTAAATGTTTAAATTGACTTTTTTAAACCTAAGTGCAATTTCCACTTCTTTCTTCTTCTGGTAAAACAACCACAAATATAAATGGTCATGGTTTGACTGTGATTAACTACATACATTTTTTTTAATCCGTTAATTTTTTGTAATTACCGTATTTTCCAGACTATAAGCCGCTACTTTTTTCCGATGCTTTTGAACCCGGCGGCTTAAACACCGGTGTGGCTCATGTATCGGCGGCACAAAGCTCGTTAGCTTTTTACAAGCTAACAAGCTCCGTGCTGCCGATACATTTAGCGTCGTCAGAGTGGACCACATGAAACTGTTCGAATAAATTCAATAGCGGCTTATAGACAGGTGCGCTCAATAGTATGGAAAATACGGTAATTAATTGGAATTAATGCATTAAAGTCCCACCGCTGATAATTAGCTGTTGTAGACTGAAAGCAGAAAAGCGAGTGCCATGAGAGTGAGCTGACACTAAGACATTTGGTCAGAAACAGACTGTTTATAGATATGGATCAAGCTAACTGGTCAAGAAAAAATAAGGCCAATCACAGATCTGGCAGTCCATCTAAAAAAAAATAATAATAATAATCATGTCAGACCTGCCTCCTCGCTCCTCCATCCATATCCAAATATGGTCACTTCAGGCTCCAAACAACCAACATGGCGAGGATCAACCTCCTGACTAATGTGAGTCCACAAACATCCTGCGTACAGTGTGTGGTCAGGGTGATGCAACATAAGTGAGCAGTCCACTGTCGTCTTTATGGAGACAGGAAATCTGAAACTAGAACCAAACGCTGTGTGATCGCATCTCGCTGAAATCCAACTGAAGCTCATCAGCAGTAAAACTGACTCACTGCTCGTGTTGTTTATCATCATATTACAAACTGTACTAATGTTCCCTCTGTGTGTGTGTGTGTGTGTGTGTGTGTGTGTGTGTGTGTGTGTGTGTGTGG
>OOFC01013062.1:15182-39628 GCA_900323345.1 Pseudochromis fuscus | reverse complement strand
CAGTGTCTTCTCACGGTGTGTGTGTATGTGTGTGTGTGTGTGTGTGTGTTCTCGGCACCCCTCTGTGAGTCAGTTCAGGAGCTCATGCGTTGCTGAAGAGGAGGAGGGCTTCAGGTTGAAACTTTTATTAATGTTTGATGTTTTATTGCTGAATGTAAGTGTTACTATGACTCAAAGGTATGCAGAACAGGAGGTTGTTTGTCATCTCCTTTCTCATAACTGACATTTCTTCTTAATATTGTGCATGAAAAATGTAGCTGCAAAACATCACAGGCGAACATCCAGTGGTTAATTGATATCTATTAAAAATCAGTTAAACCACAGGCGAGCACTAAATAAGGCGTGACACTGATGCTCCTTGTGATTTACTTTGAAGTTAAATGAAGTTTGCAATGGCTGCTGTCAGGCTAATTGCCAGCTCTGGTGATTTGTGAAGGCCAATCATAAAAAAATCTTCAAACCCAGTTCTAGCCAATCAAATCAGTCCATTGCACATTATAGCTGACCAACGGCCAGAGTGGTGGTGGTGGTGGGGGGGGGCATGACAGCTTGTCTCATTGTTTTAGCCTCCTGACCTATATATGGCTATACAGGGGCTTTAATTGGCTGTAATTGTTCCAGTAATTCCTCTATAGCGCACTGTAGCACACACACTGTAGCACACACACTGGAGCACACACACTGGAGCACACACACTGGAGCACACACACCGCTTCTGCACAACCCAAAATCACTGTGTCATAATACACAAGCAAGTAAAATATTGATTTGAAAAACACAACAAAACACACAGACGATCCTTTGGAAGTTAAAAATAAAAATAAGTTCAACACTACAAGCCAAAAAAGTGACAACTCTAAACTGAAGACGCCTTTCTCCCTTAAAAAACAAACAACAAAATGGCCCCTTGTTTTGTCAGTGTGGCTCGGCCACAAGGGGATGCAAGAAAAGTAAACAACCCTAAAGAAACAGCCAACTCCCTCTCAGCAGACTGCCTCAGACTATTTTAAGGAGAAAAATAAAAACACTGCACATCTATGAAATGGATTGTGACACATAAACATGGCTTTTTAACGCTAAAGGCTGTGACTGTCTGCTCAGCGTGAACATTCAGCTTTGCATGTAAACATGTTGGTGGCTGTGTGTTTGTGCACACATGGTAAAAAGGACCAGCTTTACCACTGTTACTGAGGTTCACATCAGAAGACACATGAATAAGAAGCAGGCGGAGTTCATACAGTACACATGTACACAGGCTTTTATGGCCAGTGGATTTAGTTCTGGATGGCCTTTGCCTCAAGCACCACGAACTTCTGATCATGGTCATCAAACGGGGAAAATAAACGACCTCACATGCTACACGGTCGGCCCATCAGATTGGTTTCAGGGGAGTGTGTGTTTTGCAGTGTACAGTATTTATAGCATATGGGAAAGACATTTGCTGTAGGATACACAACAGATTCCTCTCATTTCAAAGCAAGGTGTTAAATACCACATTTTAATTACAACATAAAGGTAACTGGCAGATTTACTTGTTTATTAGCTAAAGTGCCTAACTACCAGCAGTTAGCATGAACCTGGCTTAAAGTGAGCTAAGTGGCTCTGAACCCAGCCTTCCCAGTGGTGTGTGTTTGCTGCGGCTGAGCTGTCGAGAGGCAAAGCGAGTCCCTCCTTTGTAATCATAGACTCTCAAAATAACTCTTTGCAGAAGCAACGCTCGGTTCATGTTGAGCTGGATAGCAAGCATTTCTCATGCTACTTAAACGACTTCGAAAGCTGCACGTTGTGTTTGAAATCAGACAAATTTGATGTAGTCGTAAAGATTTAATTACTACTTTTGAAATGATCCTCTCTAATTATCTTTTATTGACATCTGAAAAAGTGTTATTGAAACATTTCAAGCTCCAGGTAAACTAGCTAACAGAACAAATAAGGAGAAAGAGCACAGAAAAATACACTAAGGAGAAGTTAATGACAACAGTAACCACTGTACACACTGGAAAAGCCAACCTGCATGCTTTGATGGCACAGGATTTCCTAAAAAGACACAAATCCTTTGCTCAAGCTCGCAATTGTGTTCATATCATTTATACATGTGAATGAGTGTGAGTTACACACATACACACAGAGCATGCCTGGCCCTGTCCTTCAGCAGACCTGTAATTAAGGAGGAACTGCAGTCTCACTGTGAAGCCGTCTCTGCACAAAACCAGCGACTCCTCCCTCAAAAACCCACTAACACCCACCCAGAGTCCATACTCGCCGCTCTCTCTAACCCCAAATCTTCACCCTCTTCCCCTCGTTTTGCTCGAGACTCGGCCCAAAATATGGTCTGGGAATTTTCCACTGCATTTTCTTATTCGTCCATTCTCAGTATCGTCTCTGTCCTGACTTGAGGAATTCGTCTCTGTGCTGTGTGTTTATCATCTACCTGTGATGATTAATGCATCATAGGGGATAATGCTGATGAAATGCCTTTGCTGAAGCATAAAATAATGTTAATGACTTTGTTTGACAGTCAGTTATTTGTGACAAGCAAAGGGTATAAATCTTTGCTTTTAGGTGTCAGCAAGACAGTGATTGCGCGTGTATTTTCCAGTATATCCAACGACTGTTTTCATTTTTCTGTTAAATGTAAATATAGGAGTCAAATTAAATTCCAAGGAAACATCCTTTTATATGAACAGATGAATTTAAGTATCATAACTGGCTGCTGAATTTTTGAAAATTAAGACAGAAAGTGCAAAAGCTGTGCCTGTTATTCTTATAACAACACAAAAACAAACACATAAACAGACACACACACTGTTGGAAATTCAAAGTCACAAACATCACAGACTCTCACTCCACTTTCAAGCCATAACCAAGGGAGAGAAATAATGCAGTGAAGTATTTCAAGCTTGTTGTCTCTCTTTGAAGGTTCACGCTGCTAAGGAGTGGCTGTGGTGGTGGCAGCGACTTAGGAAGTTGTTTGTTTGTCCCCGAAGGACCGGCTATATTCATCACATCCATCGCACAATTTCCAGAGCCTGTTTCTCTGGGCTTATGTAAATGCGGGAAGTTAATTTCAACTCCGCCACTGAAAGTCAGAGTAGCCCTAACGGAGAGCCTGTCGAGGTGTGATGGCATTTCTGAATTGAGAGCAGCTGTGTATAAAGTTCATTCTGACCAATGTGAAGAACTGCAAATCAGCTGCATCCTTCAGGAAATTAACATGTCAAATACTAGAGAAAACATTTGATTAGTTTTGCTAAAACAATTTTCCACAAACTCAACTATTTTATGACAACCCAAAGAAAACAACACTGACTCTGAGTTTTAAAAATAAATCTATGAAAAAGCGACATACAGAAGACAGGAGGGGTGCCCCGCCACAAGACGCTCCTGTCCCACGGTGTCTGGAAACTTCATTGTGGGAGAGCGGGGGCGCAGTTCAAAGCGGGGTCGTAAACCAAAATGAAAGCCGGGACTTAGGAAACACAAACACCAATATAGTTTTGACAAACACAACAACCCTTGAAAGTTTAATTAAAACACACGACCTCCCCTCCCAGGACTCCAGAACAAAGACGAGCTGCTGCCTACGGACATGAATGCTTAGTCACAGGTGAAGCTGAAGACTATCTGTGGTATGAATATCATAAACTGACTAACTTCACAAACACACAACACACCCACAACGTGTACGTAATGGAACAGCGTGTGTGTCGTGTGCATGTTTTGCACTGGTGTGGATTTGTGTTGGTCCCCTTTCGTGCCAGCTGACGTGATTTACAGCATCATCCCAGCTGGTTTTCAGTGGCTTCGCACTCGGGAGCACAAAGAGAGGCAGGCTCCCCGTCGGCCGTGGTCGTTGCTGCTCCGTCCCGGCCCCTGGCAGGAACCAGACATCTCCATCACACTTTAACTATAGCTGGCATTGTCTGAAGACACGCAGAGGAAAGGCCACACACAGGTTTTATTGAGAAGCCCACACACACTACCTAAAAGGGTTTTATGGCACAGAAAATTTTCCCAGTAGAGACAAGGCTTTATTTGGAATATAGTGCAATTTCTGACAGTGACTGGTTCTTTAACACCTCACCGCCTCAGATAAAAGACGTTGCTGTTGCCCTCTAAATGTGACCCAGATGTGTCATCAAAGTATCTGCTAAAGCTCACAAAAAGTCCCATTGTCTCTCATTTGCTTTTGCCACCTCTGCGAGCTCAGGTTCTCTCTGTTCTCCTGAAAAATCTTGGTGTCTGTTGCCTCACACAGCAACAAGAGGATAATAGTCAGACAACAGGATAGAGGTGGACTCAACCTGGCCAGTCCTCCCCCCTCCCTCCCTGCCTGCCCGTCTTTCTTACTGTCAGACTGACTCCCCACTGTCTGCCGTGGTTTTCTCCCCCTTTGCCCTTGACAATTGAGTCATGCCTGAGCTCTAATGTTAAAGGAATGAGAATCAGCATGAGCAGCTACCTAAAACTGAATTTTTGAACGTGTATCAAGATGATTAGACGGATAGGTTGCATGGTTTTGTTGCTGTCCCTCTGCCAGGAACTGCACACTATCACCACTGTTCTCAGAAAAAAGGGAAAGCAAGAGGAGGAGGAAGGGAGGGTGGGGGGTGTTGTAACAAAGAAAATAAAAAGCATGAGGGGAGAAAAAAAAACAGAGATCAACTGACAACTACTGTCATTTTCAAGGAGCAGTAGGCAGTGCATCCTGATGTTGTTGTTGTTTCATAGCGATTCCTTTCACTAAACTACATCCTTCATCGCACAGCCTGAGGCCACTCTCTGGTACCGGGCACAAAGGCCAGAGTCACAAAAGCATACTAAGGCAGAGCAGTGAGGCAGTGCCTTCACAGGACCAAAATAGATCTGCTGGTATGAGGAAAAGGAGGGTTTCTGCTCATCGTGGCATTTGATTGAACGGCTGGAATGCAAGTTATGATCCACCAAACATCATCCAAAGTGAGCAAAGACGACAAAATAGAGCAAGCTGTACACTGGCATGAATCAATACTGAATAATCTATACTAACCACGAGATCTCTTTTAATCTAGTGTATGAGGACTAAATCAGCTTAGTGAGGCCTGACCGGGACATAGGGCCAACGCTAATTACTAAGGTTGCTCTTGTCTACATAGATCAGATTCTGTGGGGTCACAGCTTTAACCTGCAGCTACCATGACTGAGCGCTGGCATGTTGACACATCTGCCGCACAACCCCGTCTAGTAAACAGGACATGTGGACTAAAGTACACACAGTACACACACACGTGCTCTCAGAAGCCCTTTGGTCATGGAGCGAGATGGACCAGATGTGCTGACAGGATCCCCACAGTTGGCCACGACACCAGCACGCAGACAGAGAGAGAATCACAGCAGAGACAGCGGTTTGTAAAACGCACAATATCTGCTCCAAGTGCATGGAGAAATCAATACAGTAATTATTCAGAGCTGCAATATGGTCCACATGATTAATCAAAGAAAAGAAGACAAACATTTTAGGATGTTTTTTGTTCCAAAGTTGATATGAATTCAAGTTTTCAAAAAAGTTCAACAATAAAATATTTTCTACCATCAAAACCACTGAGGAACATAACAGATGTAATTAGATGCGTGCTCGCAGTCTTATTCTTTTATGAGGAAATTGCTCATGAAAATTCAAGCAAATTAACTTCTGCAAAAAAACCCCAGAAAAACAAATAAGTCGACTGAGCTTCCTCTAAAGTTGAACATTTGGACGATGGCCATGGCCGCAGAGTTTCTGTGGCGTACGATTTCTTTAATCTGCCCAATGTCTTCTCTTTGAACTTAAGAGGGAAACAATGGTCTGAATCACTGAGAACCAATGAAAAAATGTGGCTAATGTTTGACCAGAGCTCCTGCTCCTCGTCAGAGTGACTCCAGCTTTGGAAAGGTCAGGTCAGGTCTAGTTAAGGTTAAACCTGTGGCCATCACCAACATCCCCCAACACCTTCATGTTCACCAGATACCACAGAGCACACCATCATGCTGATTCATCTCATATTAATTTCAAAACTGCTTTGTAATAAAATAAAGTGACCTTTTCAATGTTACATGTGTTTTTAGTTTGTAGTAATGAAAAGTCAAGTGTGGTTATCAACAGTCTGCAATGTAAAGCACCTCCTCCAGGCGATGACTAATACTGAAACAATTAATGAACTTTTCACTCAAGCTACTCCAATAGGCAGCGCTAGTTTTCCTGTTGTGCTCCTTTAAAACTCACTGAGAATGACACGGTTATATTCAAAGCCTGCCAAACTTTTTTCTGTTTACAACCCATTTCTGCTTGAACTGATGCAAGAAGTGAAAGAGCCCAGTGTGGACCGTCAGCAAAGTGCAGACAGTCAGGAGAGCCATAGAAATATATTTTCTTTGATCTCGAAGCGACTGTGCTATCCAAGCTGTTGTGAAACAGCATTTGGTCTGGCTGTCTGCACGGCTCAGCTTTATTTGGCGTAGCTGCTGAAACATTCTGCTTTTTTTTATATATATATATATTTGTGCTGCAGTACCATGTCTCTCTTTAGTTTGGCTGATGTTGGTATCTGGTCTAAGTTTTCACAGGTGTGGATAGCAGTCGGCACTCAGCACGCTAGATATGAAGCCACACAGAAACGACCTTGGCTTACCTAGACTGTGCTGTTTATTTAAACTTTTATCCCTCTGCCAAACAGGGGTCTCTTCTCTTTGTTGAAAGTTTAGTCTGCGTGCAGGCCACTGGCACTCTGCGCAAAAACAGCTGCATTTTCCCCCAAAAACAAGCTCTAAAAAACAAGAATGTGCTTTGCTTGGATCAAAACACTTTCTGTCTAATTACAGGCAAAAACTTTTAAATAATTCAACACACATATCCTGTCTTAATCCCCAGTTGTCATCCAGTATGCTCCGATCATGAACGACTATCATTGAGATCACTACTGTCATTACTGCAGTGAAGATTAGCAGCAACACGCCACTGCATGTGAAGGTTTTCTATTCACAGGTTTCTATTCTACTCTGAAGCTTGATTCGTCGGAGCAGCTCAGATATATTCTAGTCAAAATTTTTCAATTTACAGGGATCATTTACAACAACCAAAAGAGGTTTGTGCTATGTAGAAATCCAAAGGGGCCAGGGGACAATTTCCTGTCTGACCTAAAATAACATTATAGGCGGTACTTCCTGTGTGGTTTATCTATGTATCTTAATTTGCATCCCTTTGAGTCAGAATATGAATGAGGAGTTGGTACTCGTGTAGTTTTCCAAGATAACTATTTAACAAAATGTCAACAAATGCAGCACAGATTACAGCTGCATGATATATTATCTGAGCATCACCATCGTCACATCGGAGGGACCGGAGATGTAGGACGCAAAGGAGCTCAATGTGTTTTCATCATTTTTCAAGGGACATGCTGCACGCAACATCAACCAATCACAATTGTTCTTATTAGTTTGCTAAAGCAGACCACGCCCCTGCACATGGAGGGAGTCGCTTTTAAAAACATTGAAAAATATATAACGTACAAGAGAAAATCACTGAAAATGAAGGACTGGTGCCAAAAAGACAAACAACGTCAGTTATCTGGAATCATTTTGGCTACAAGAAGGATGATATTGACCAAACACATGTTCTGTGTCGCCAGTGCTTTTCCACAACCAGAGGACACAACTAATTTGTTTGTATATTTACGTCAACACCACACAGCTCAGTACGACAAATGCAAAGCTAGATCTGAATCCAAGACAAAAAACATTTCATAAGCCTTTGCAAGTGTTACACCATATGAGGAAGGTTCCAACATGTACTCAGGTCCCAGTGCAATAAAAGCAAGCAATAAAAGACAATAATAATATGTCTAAAACACAGACAGAAGCCACACTTGTAACATTCACAAAGAGGTAAGATCAGTGCAGGTTAATTGTCCATAAAATACTATTCAAGTCATGTGGTGAAAATTCCTGTATTTTTTCATATCATATAAAAAAAATCATGATGTCAGTTTTTTCCGATGCAACGATTACAAACTAAAAGCTGAGCCAAGAAGACAGTACTGGAGTTATCGTGCACAATTTCAACCTCTGTAGAAACTTTGAAGCACAGAAATGTGCATGTGACCTCCATCTAACATCCAATCAATCATCAGTTGACTACACATGACTTAGCTCCTACAATCACAGCCCTCACACATTCAGCCAGGACAAGGAGTCCACCTCCACATACAGAGCTGCTCTTTCACCACAAATCTTTTGATGCGTCCCGTTTTTTCCCCATCACTTGCTCGACCCCCTCCTCCCCCGATCCTTGGTGCATGAGAATTGTAGAAGTGTCTCAGTACAAAACTTTGCTCTGTGAAGTGACAACCCTCCCCCGCCTCTCCACCAACTGATATCCTATTCAACTGCAGGGTCTGACACTGTTGGCGACCCCAAAAACCTTGTGGAGAATTTTTAGATAATGAAGTAAAAGGCTGCAAAAGAGATCGAACGATGAACTGGATTTGATGTTGAACGTTACAATAAGGAGAAGAAATAAGGATGACTCTATAGACCTACTTGATAGAAAGAGGCTTCATGATGTCCATATGTTGATGGATGATGTCCAATTTAACAATGAAGTGCCACAAATTGTGAACTTTTGGGGAAAAAATCCTTGTTTTTTGTAACAAAACAATAAAAACCCTCCCAGTTTAAATAATAAAAATAATGATATACTTTCCTCAAGTTGTCTGATCTACATAATTCATCACAGTACAAGTGTTTTTTTCAGTATTTAATAAATATTCTAACATATAACAACACAATGAGGATTATTATAGCTCACAGGTCATTTAAATGTACATAAATAAAGAGTGCTGCAGTCTCAATCTTTAGGTTTTAACAATACTAAAGTTCTCAGTGGATTTCCTGGTGTGATCATTTACCTTCGTCCATGAAGACAAGCACACTGCAATCATCTACACCGAGAGGCTACTGTGTTTTCTTGGGAATAAACCACAAAGTGTAAACCTGTACTCTGTGGGTGAAGGTCACCATTAAAGAAGCTGCCATCAGTGCCTACAGGGGAGTAACAGGTATCATCAAGCAGGATCATCATTGTACTGCGACAAAACTGTGGCACGTGCTCCAGTGGATTTTATCAACAATGGAAATCTGAGCCTGGGAAAAGAGTGTCAGGTAGATAAAAGAGACATGAACACATTGTGATACTATTGTTACATGGAGCAGGAGTGAAAAGAAGACACAGTCATAGAGAGTGGTCTGATCTCAGGGTGGGGAGGAGGGTCTGTCTGTCTGACTGACTGAGTGACTGAGTGATGAAGTACAAAGACTGGAGTTATTAGTCGGCTCTGACTGTGTACCTTTGATACACCACTGGACCATTTTTAGTGGATTTTCTTTCAGAGACCTAAAAAAAACTTTTTATATCCATATGAAAGCTTAGTCAAGTTCACAGAACCCCCTCACTGTGACTGACCGGTGAGTCACACTGTTTTAATATGTGTGTGAAGCCTTCTCCTTCATCCGCTGACCGGGACGGAGAAGATACACGGTGACACTGACTGATGACCCGTGCTAACAGGCTGGTACTGGCTGACACAGTCATTATGACACACACACACACACACTTTCTCATGCCCGTGGCACACTGGCTGCAGGGCATCTCCTCTCAGGCACGAGGTACTCACACAGTCGCACACACACACCTCTTTGTCTAGTGATTAACAATAGACTACAGCGAGGCTTAGGATGCTCAGACTGCTTCAGCATCAACCGCAACAGCGCACATTCCTCCAAACCACATCACCATGTCAGCGTTGTGTTTACGCCACCACAACACTCAATAAGCCAACGGTAAGATCAACCGAATCTGTCTGTCGGCGAGGATCACTCGGGTGTTTTTAGGGGATTTCTTCTGCATTAAGGGTTCTGGAGCATAGAAACAACAAAAGGTCATGACAAACATATGCTGCCTTCACACTACATCCAAGGGAGCAGAGACCTCCCCTCTGGATGTATATGATATGGAGAGGGACAGAAAAAGTTTTACATGAATCAAAATAACAACCTCATATCAGTAATGAATGGTAAATAGCCTACATTTAAATAGTGCTTTTTTTTTTACCTTACTTAGGTCAACAAAGCGACAAGTTTTTGTTTTCCCATTCACACACCTACCATGCAAGGTGCTTTGCTCAAGGGCACTTCAACATTCAATTAAATTTTATTTATAAAGTGCTTTTCATGCATAAGATGCAGCACAAAGTTTTTTACATGTGAAACAAAAACAAAATAAAACAAAACAATCCATTGTGCCCACCCAACAGCCTGATCCGTCCCCACCCAGGCAAATATCAGGCATGTACACCCCCTCCGCTTCCCCATACTCACACACACCTGCACACTCAACATACATGCCACAAAAGTAAATACGTAAATAAATGAACATAGTAAACATCATAAATGAACATAGTAAACATCATGTAAGCCAGGAATCAAACCAACAACTCAACGATTTGTGGACGGCGTGCTCTACCACCTGTTAAATTCATTGTTAAATTAAAAAATCTAAGAAATTTTATTCTGACATATATTTACAGAACTTTGCAACAGGTGGGGTGAAGCCATTTATTTAAAGTCAAACTACTAAACAATTCTCCAATAATTATTTTTTGAAGAAAGGGTACGACCCAAGGAACAAGTGGTTACGTTTTGGGAAAAAAATACAGAGAACCCAGAGAAAAGAAAAGATAGTGTTACTATTTCCACTGCAGTGTTGAGTCTATAGCATCAGTACAGCTGGATTATTGCTTGGTGGAGGTTTGTGCTCTCTGATTTCTTTCTAATTAACCTTAAAAAAAAAAAAAGACTTGAAGATGTCCTATCGTCCAATTTCCAAGAAGCCGGTTGAGCTCCTGCCATGTGAGCTCTGAAAACAGTGACTCAAAAAATTTTGTGACGACATTGGTCGATGCACCGTGGATAGCTTTTGTATTCGAACTGCTGGAGGACAATTAAAACAATACCCCGAAGTGTACATGTTCATTACACAACTGAGAGCAGAACATTCCAAGAAGGATTGAGGGTATGAATAGACGTGAATGGTGATAGGTTCATTTGTATGCACGCTGGCTGGCAGGCAGGCAGTCGAGACCCACTCCAAAGTTGGGATCATTGAGAGAGTGAGGGAAGGGACTAGGACTCGGTTCCCATTCAGGGTACCGTGGTGTTGTCTTTGAACAAATACACACTCGCACGCACGCACACACAACTGCACAAACGGAGGGTGCTCAGTAAGGAGTCTCTCTTTTCATGCAGATCTTTTGTCTCTCAGTAATGTCTGGTATGCCGGTATACAGGCTTTGCTCAATGACCTGATTTCTATGGGGCTGCTGAGGCACCGGTCTGTGTGTATGTGTATGTGTATGAGTGTGTGTGTGTGTGTGTGTGTGTGTGTGTGTGTGTGTGTGTGTGTGTGTGTGTGTGTGTGTGTGTGTTCATATGCCTGCGAGCCCTTCCTCTGGATAAGGCACAAGACTTAGCTAGGCAGACAGACACAGACTGAGACTGATCCAGCCAATAAGAGGGCAGGAAACACAAAAACACACATACACACACACACACACACACACACAGAAAGCCTTGCATGAAGTAAACAAAAAGGCCTTGACACAGACATAATTGGATGAGGAAATATTCTGTGGGGAAACTCGATTCCAGTCAGCACAATAATTGCAGCCCAAGACGCAGTTAATGCAATAGATGATTGTTTTATAGGCTTTTTTTCAGCGGGATATCTGAAAAGCAATATCCAGCTAATGTTTATTTAAGCTAATAACTAGCTTGGAGATTTTAGGAGAAAACCAAGTGAGCATTTGTAGACTCAGTAAGCCGGAGTCCTGCAGTGTGGATTTTCTGACGACTCACCTTGTCTCTGTATGAAGATCCTGAGCAGCGGGTGAGCCGTCGACACCGCCTTGCAGAAGTTGTCGTCGTTGTTAATCGGCAACAGGTCGCCGTGGACATCAGCGTAACCAATCATCACCTCCATGTTGGCGATGCGGTGAACATGCAGGATGAGTTTGTAGAACTCCTCAAACTTGCCGGGCTTGACCCGGTCCACGGAGAACCGGCGAAACTCGGCCCCATACTGAAGGAGGACAAAAACATTAAAGAATAGTCAGTGCGACGAGCAAACAGGAAGAGGAAGGTGGGATGGGACTGGCACACATTTTTAAAAAAGACAGGGTGGAAGTCCCCTGAGCGTGTGGTCGTGACCTTTAGTAAAATGTGTGTTAGGTCCAACAAAGCCAAAGCTGGATCACTTTCCAGAATTAACATTACAAAACATGAAACATTAACCCTCAGGAAAAAAGGGGAGAGGTGCTTTTGACTCAGCTAATGCCATATTTTAGAGAAATAGAT
Organism: Pseudochromis fuscus; assembly: GCA_900323345.1. Taxonomy (NCBI): domain Eukaryota; kingdom Metazoa; phylum Chordata; class Actinopteri; family Pseudochromidae; genus Pseudochromis; species Pseudochromis fuscus. Next base: position 27,205 of record OOFC01013062.1, on the reverse strand, counting down.
AGAAATTCTATAAACAAGTAAGATAATTTATTTTGTGCAAAGAGTAAGATGAGAAGGTTGACACCATCCTTATGTCTGTTACATCACTGTGTATCATGAAATGTTTTAATTTTAAAAAGTCAGTGTTCAGGAAGCATTTGACTTGTTGCGTAAATTCACTCCAAATTAGCAAGCTAATTAGCAACTTTGTGAACAGCTAGAGGCTCAGTGTTTATGCTATGCACCTCATGCTTAGACACACCAATCAACTCATCCAATTATCTGCAAGAAAAGGCACATTTCCCAAAACTATTCCCTTAACACATGTGACTGTTGTTAAGTGCATCATCAATTAACTAAATGAACATCATGTAATCACACAGAAGTCTGTTACTGTATGTCAATCATCATATCAATGCAAAACTACATTTCCATCCCAGATTTCCTGGAAAACAGCAGTGAATGTGAATGAGGTTGCTGGTAGATGAGTACATTCGCTGCATATGTAAATGACAGTGGCAGGCAGACCCGCCTCCCACCCACTGTTTACGCACAAGAGCCCAGACTTGAACAATTGTGTGCGCACGACTGAGGGTCATGGTGGGGTCATCATGTGACTCATAGACAAGTAGTCAAAGATACAAAAGCACAGCTCAATAAACCACAGCAACAGACAACTGCAGGAGCAGCGGTGTCTGAATCACAGTGGTAATTTGTCTACTAAGGTGCTGTTTGTTACTATAATCATCAGCTCACAGCTGAGAGAGGCTGACAGAAGAGGAGAAGAGTGGAGAGATGATCAGGGAGCAGGAGGAGGAGGAGGAGGAGGAGGGAGAGGAAAACTGCTGACATAGTAGCCGAGGAGAGCCGCAGTACACTGACTGGGAGGAAAGAAGAAGAGCGGGGGATACATTAACCAGCTCTGTAATTAGAAGATGACATATGAATTTAAGAGGAGGCGTGTTAGGAGACCAGGGGGATGCCAGGCGGGTGTAATTTGCTGCCAGATTCACTGAAGGCAGCGGAGGCACACACATGAAGCTGCATTTTGAAAACCTGGCACCCTGCTTGGATTCCAGCTAATAAAACTCAACCTACATTAGAAAACGACACCATCGGTTGACAAACAGGTTTGTCAGTGTTCAGAAGGTGTTAGCGTTTTGGAAAGTGAAACCACCTCATGAATAAACTATAATTAACTCTGTAGGACTTCAACATGCTACGCACGACTTCTCAAATAATTATTATTGTACTTCTGCATATCAGCAGCGTCCGTCACTGCTCTGATCGAGAATGTTCTCACTGCGCTGTGCGTGGTGATCAGTCTGAACAATCTGTCTTCACAAGCAGAACTCAGCCCTCAGGCGTGAGCAAGTCTGAACACGGTGCGATTAATCACGACCTGAACCTAAGAATACATCACTACCAATGTGACATCACTTGTCCAAACACGTCTGGAGCCTCTTAACTGACGCAGGGAAGAAAATGGAAGACAACTGCCTTCTGTCTTTGGACAACACTGCTTTTTTTCTTTACCCAATGCGCAACAACTATAGAAGTTTCCTGCAGGTTCTTGCCATTTTAAAAGGATAATAAATAAATATGCAACAAGCAAATATCCAGGCTCAAAGTTAGATATGTTGACGGTGTTTTCAAAATAAAACAGTACATGAAAAGCTACATGCACCAAAGTAAAAGGAAATGCAGGAAAAACTCCACCCAACCCCCGAACATCCCCAAACACTCTGTGATAAGAGCTGAGTGAAACCAGCTCCTGGCTCAGGCTCCATGACAGGCAGCCAGACACCTCCAGTGTTATCCCCGATAAGCTTATCACTGGAACAGTTTCCCCTGAGAAAACCAAACGTGAATGAGTGAGAGCCAGGCACGTTGCATCAATCACACACACAACAATCCTGACAACAAACACACTAATGTCACTTTTGGAAATTTAAATCTACCTCCTGCATTGTTGGACCTCAAGTGTTGATTTTGAGGCCCATGCACACACACACACACGAGTATTTTCAGTATTGTTTAAGCTTATTCATTAATGTTTTCGTCTAAAGAAATGAGAACGGAGCAAAAAACTGACGATTACAAGTTATTACAAGTTTACAATTACAGGAAACTAAGAAGTATTATAATAAAAAATATATTCTTATGCCTAATTTTGCTATCTTTGAAGATTACTGAAGGAGATAATTAGTTAATAAATAGGTGCAGATTAATCTTCAGCTCAAACGTGATACTGCAGATCTACATTTTACAACTATTCAAATGTCTTCAACTGTCTTTGTGCTTCAGTCGGGTGAAACTAAACGGATTCACACCTGTTACTCTGCTCATATGGATGCGGCGTGGAGCTGCTGGGTCTAATCAATCATCATGAAACCAGATGAAGAAGAAGAACAAAATTATGAAACGTGATGTCATTGTCAGTGATGACTTATCTGATCCAAAAGGGGAAACATGTGACATTGTGTGACGGTGAGTCAGCTGGGCTGTGACGTGATGACGCTGGTAAAACCTGCCCGTGCTGGCCACGCAGGTCCCACCCACTAACCATCTCTGGTAGCTCCAAGGCCAGCACTCCTCCTGTGGCTGTGGAACAAACATGAAACTGACCCTGCCACAAAAATACAACAATATCACAGCCCCCCCCACCACAATTTGATGCCGACTGGTGTGACCATCCTGGAGCTGATGCTGACCCACCTGTGGGTGCATCATCTGGTATCTAGCTCACAGTGTTACTGGGTCACACTGCTCCACCACCCCACTGAAACTTGGCAGCCAGAAGAAAAGTGAAAAGACCTCTGGACTGAATGAGTCACCTCTTGCAACACTTGCCCATCTCATTTTGGACCTCATCCATCATATGCATGGAGACACATTCATGAGTGCTGGCATCACATCTTCAAAAATCACTTTATTTAATCAGCTGATTGCAAGAAATCATTAAGTGGCTTTGGTACAAACATAAATAATTCAAAGCAATCAACTAAAAATAAACATAAGTAAAGATGAGCTCTGAGTAAACACCATAACTTATATGTGAATCTAATGTGTTTGATTGTGGATGGAAAATATCTGTTGTCTAGAGAAACGCTTTATAAATTAGTGGTCTCCATTACATAACAGCAGAATCGGTAGATAACTGTGGTAATCCACTTGATGGTTAACTTAATTTATACAGCCATTACTCTGACAGCCTGTAACAAAGTATCCAAAACAATGAGTGGGATGAAACTATGTAGCGCAATAAAACCAGAAGCAGTGAACGCAACTTCATGTGGCGAAAAAACATCCGATTTACCAGAGGAAACTTTCTTTTTGGAGGAAATATTAAAACTAATAAAAACCCATGATCCCCCAGTAGAGAGAGAGAAAGAGAGGGGGAGGAAAGAAACAGCAAAATCAGCACAATCTGCACGGTCACAAGTAAGAAGAGTATAACCACCACAAATTACACAAACACCCAGAGCTCGCTGCGTGTGACCCACGGTGTGGATCCACAGCTTTGCCACTGAAGACACGGAGATCTGTGTGCTTTTAGCTGCAGCTCCGACACGGGACGACCATGTGAACATTTATTTTCTCCCTAAAAAAAATCCCCCATTTTTTCCCCCACTCCTTTCTACCGCGTGTAAATTCTCATCCTTTAAACACTCACCTTGCTTTTCACTTCCACGGCGTTACAGTCAACACTTCGCAGAGGTTGAGACTTATTAAAGCTCCGGTTCATTTTGTGAGGTTGCAGTTTCAGAAAAAAAAAAAAAAAAAAAGTTGAGCCGCCTTTGCCCGCAGAAAGAGGGGCTCCGAGTCCCGGAGTTTCTGCGCTGTAAAAAAAATCCTCCTGCTTGGTTTCTAGTGGAGAAGTTCGCGTGTTTTTCTTGAGTTTGTTTCAACCTCCTGGACTTTTTTTTCTTTTGTCAGCGCGGACGTGAAGGAGGACAGGAGCAGAGGAGGTGAGCGACTCGCCGCGTTGACTTGGGAGTGTGAGTTAAGTTTTGAAATGACATCAGCCCTCCTGAAAAATGGGATCCTGCGACGCGTTCACGTACTGCTCGTAATCCTCAGCTTCATAAGTCAGGACCTCGTTGTAGCCCGATTGTCGCCAGTTAAAAAAAAAAAAAAAAAGGAATCCGACTACATTGTATTTTAACTATGAACTATATTGTAGTCTATTCTATAATGTAAATATTTATCCCACAACGCATGCATATCTATTTATTTTCTTGTTCCCAGAGTAGAATACATATTCATACAATTTTATTTATTCTCCTGTTTTGTAATGTGAAATATGCCTGTATATTTCAGAAAATATGTAGTTTTCTTACTAAGATGCCAAACAACACAAGTAAAAAAAGAAAAAAAGAAAATGGGCATTTTTCTACATTTCTATCTGTCATATATTGTGTATATTTTCTGATTTCTGTGTGTACTATGTATCTTTTGTTTTCTAGTCCTTGACTTGAAGCAATGCACACAAAAAAAGAAAAGAACTATACAAATAAAATGTATTTTAACAACCTTCATTTGCCCTGGCACGATTAAACACCACAATAATAGAAAATGTTTGTGTCTCTCATAAAGTTTTTCAGCTAAGGTACTGAAGAGATTAAATTATTTTGAAAGCCACATCATGAATCATAAAAAAAAAAATAATTCTTTCTCTTGAACAAATTGTGAATGCTTTGGCATATTTGTACAAATGATTCTGTACAACTGTCTGCTGTTTTCTACATTATTGATTGCTCATGTCACGTTGAACAAAATGCAGTATATAGACTCTGTCTTTAACAGTCTTAACCCCCAAAGTATCTCAGTATGAGTTCATTGTACAAGTCATTCTTCACAATGAAACACATTTTCTGTGCATTTCTTTTTTTCTTTGTAAATGTTTCCTGAAGTGATGCCTGTCAAGAAAATCTGTAAAAGATGACTTGGTATAATCTTTAATTCATCTTGAACATTCACAAAACAGTACGTACATTTTTTCATTAGTGCAAACAGCTCCACACAATGGATTACTTGGATAAGATTATCTCTCAAGAGTGAATATTTGAGTCAGTGATCATTGTCAGGGCCATAAGAATAACAGATGATTGTATCATTGTTTACAAAAAAGATTTCTTAGCCATGTTGTCAGTGTAATTGTGCCCTCTGTTTATTGTTTGATCTACCTATGGCCACACATTTAGCTGACAGTGACTGAAAATGCACAGAGCACAACATGATGGAGGCTGTAGTAGAAGCAGTACATTTGAGCATTTTAATTGGGACCTAAAAGACTGAAAACAGCAATATCACAAATTTGAGGGATTTTAGGATTATATGTGTTTACTCAAAAAAGATGAAGAACATTAAACATACCGATCTTAGTAGTGTCTGTGTATGCTTTAAATGACTGCTATTAATTAGCGTTATCTTACTAAAAAACATATTTCCATTAGGAGTGTGACTCTCTTCCTCTGCCTCCTACGGTTTGGCAGCTAAGGTGAAGAAGAAATCAGATTATTTAGCTGGAAATGTTTCACCTAACACCTACCAAACTTTAAATATCCAAGGTTCGTATTTCCTCTGGCCATTTCTGAAACTTTCATCACGAAGCTAAAAACTCCGGTTTCATTGAAGGTAGCATTACGCACGCCGGACCTCCTGCGCGCCAGAGCACGCATTTATCAACGTTTCCAGAGCCACTGTTAAAAGGACTTGATTATGATGAAAGATACAGTCAATTAAGAATAAAGTATAGCACTCATATACACATAAATGTTATTTACAGCTAATATCAAATCATTTTTACAACCAAAGCTTGAGCAGGAGCATCAAAGAGAGCAAGTCTGGTATTGTATGGTGCTCCAAATATTGTTTTTTACTATTGGTGAAATGGGATTTAAGATAAAGGGAATAATATAATATAATATTATTCCGCATTGAAGTGATAGCAGTGTCATATGTAGATTTAAGCTTCAGTCCTCCACTTTCCACCTAAAACATCCTCTTCACAACACTATTGATCATTTATTTGATTTATCTGATGTCCAGTCATGGCTTGCTGTGGGTATCAATAGGATCCCTTATACTGTGAAGATAGCAGCTAATTATCTTTTGGGGTTTTTTTTTGTTATCAACTACAGTGTGTTGTTGCTTAATCAACTTGTTAGGCCTATAAAGAAATGTGCCCACCAGTTAAAGAAGCCCAGATTCAGCTGTTTCTCCGTCAGCAGAGAGCTTCAGAGTACAACAGGTATACATGTCCAGTTGACACTGTAACAGGTACGAGCTGATGAGGGAGACTCATCAGTACCAGGGCTAATGAGTAGTTACTGCTGTACAACATTCCTGGGCTGCTACAGTCGCCTGTGTACAACAGCTGCAGGCGGCCTGCCCCCCAAAGTAGCTGAAACTACTGCTGCTTTACTCACTCACTCCAGGAATGTGTTGACTTGTGTTACAAACACAACACAAACCCAGGTACACTGTTAGATGCTGTGCACCACAGATTCTTCAGGGTTTTTTGTGAGCAGTGATATTTACTCTTAGTCTCAGTAAATACACTTTTTTTAGGCACTTTTTATATTGCTGTTACACCCATTTTTAAATACTTAAGCTAAACTGAGCTATATTGTTATTCTATTTAAACATCTCCTATAAATGAGAAACTTGACAAACACACAATCATGTGATTAAAATGCAATGAAGAATGTTTAACATTAACATAACAGTTGCTTATTGAGATGAGAGTGTTCAGTTTTTTAATACATACAGTTGTAACATAAGTATTTTATCATTTGAAAGACCGAGCCAATGAGATTTATTTATTTATATATTCATAATAATGTATTGATGGTAATAGTCTGGATAAAACTTTAAGTCTTGAAGTGCATGCTACTGCAGAGAAAACTGGTAGTCAAGCTGATTGCGCCCACTAAGGGTGGACATGTGAAACTACACATATCCTCCTGAAGTTTCATTGTGTAATAAAATAGTCTGGAAGCTGTTTATCAATAATTTCTTGTGGAAATAGGATGAAAGTTAATGCAGTGAATCGAGGGGTTACATTTCAAGGGAGGAGGGGAGGAACAAAAGGAGCCTTTCAAAAGCACACTTCACTTTCTTTTAACAACCATCTTTCAGTGGAGACATTTAGAAGAGATTTTTGGGAAGAAAACATTATCACATCCATCCATTCACTACACCAACTATATTCTGGAGGGTCATGAGGGTTGGAGTATCCCTGCTCCACACACTGGACAAGTCACAGTGGATCCAACACAGAGAGACACACAGCTGTTCACATTAACATTCACCTACAGCACACAATTTATAATGACCAATTAATATGCATGTATTAGGGATGAAGCCTCAGCATCTGGAGGAAGAGCTTCACCTACATCCTCAATGATTTTATAACAATATTTTGTGCTTTAAACTTTATGCAGTGGTTGCAGCTACAAGGTTGATCATTTAAAATGTAATAAAATTCAGGCTTTGAGTTAAAACACTCTATGGTAAAAAAAAACTCTGTTGGAATCTCAATGGGGGAAAAAAAAAAAACTATTATAAGGTTACCAGCAGCTTTCATCCTTCCTCTGAGCCTTCATGGTCAATAAATATCACACCGGATACAAATACAAATTCAATCAGAAGCCTAATGAGATCTGACAAACCAAACCTTTACTGTATAAGACTCCCACTGCTTCAGGAGTAAATTATTTTACTGTAATAGCAGAATGATTGTTGGTAATACACCAACATGCACGCGTCAACTAAATGCTTCCTACTTTAGATGCTATAAACATGTTACTGTGAAATATCTAACAATCTTCATCATGTTTAAGTTGTTTTTATGAAGATAAATGGACAAGTCCCATTTCCTATTACTCACTTAATCAGTAAATGTATTGTCTTTGTTCTTACACATTGATACATTGATCTACAATGAGGGCAGATGTATTTTGCATGCAGCAGTATGAAAATATGGTCACTCAATGTAAGATAAGTTGTCCCTGGTTAATTTTGTGGGACAGCAGAGGGCAGCACACACTCACATAACCCACGTACAGTAAACATTAGGAGAGGCGGAGGGCTTTGTCAGGCACAGAGAGTGCTGACACAACAATTACAAAGCAGGTTTTTTTCACTTCCAGCTTAAATACATCAAATCGTGCATGACTGAGACAGAATATAGAAAGTGACTTGACAACATGGGTACAGCCATAATGTTTTCTCTCTGGCTAAAAAGGAGAAAGAGGACTGTTTTTTTTTCTTACAAGGAAGTATGTCAATGAACAAAACATAAATAATAGAAAATCAGGTGCAGTTGAAGCTTTTTCTTCTTTCTAAGAAGAGAGAAATCATGTGAGAGTGTTGACATCAGCTGAGACCTGAGGTGACAGACTAGGAACCAATAGTAAGAGAGTGATTTGGTCATTTTATATATAAGCAAAATAGCATCTATTCACCCCAGACAGCTGCTAAATACACTCAGCTTTTATACATTTAGTACCAAACATTATTATCTAAAGACTGTTTAGATTCTTACTATCTATTATTAATGTCCCCACTGCTCAATTGTTTTAAAGTACCAGTGAATATGTGGAAGTGAATTAATAATTACATCACTGTGCTGCAATAAAAGGCAAAATGAAAAACCAAACAACAAAGAAAAAAACGAAGAAGGAAACAAAAGAAGTGAATGATGAAAATGAAGAAGATAGCAGGAAACAAAGAAAAGTAAAACACGAGGAAGGTTTGGCGAATCATTGCAGTCAGAAAGCAACTCTCTCTTTCCCATCCCGAGATGTTTAGCGTAACGAGGACCACGGCAGACTGTATACTCAGACCTCAGAGCGGTGTGTGGTTTTAATCCAGCTAAATACGTCTGAATTTAGGTGGTCCTTTGGTGGTAATGTGAGAGGAGACAATTACGGCAAGATGAAGAGATACTCGCAGTAATCCATCCTCTGTGTGGAGACAGAAAAACATCCGGAGCTGGTTATAGGAGGGTATTTAGACGGCAGGAGTGCCAGCCTAAAGCCAGCCAGACCAGCAGAAAGGCCCCTGATTCAACCCTCTCTGTGCTGTTCTGCTCCACTCACTCGCTGATTAAAGAGAAAGGAGGTGCGCGCACACACACACACACACACACACACACACACACACACACACACACACACAGATCTCAGAATCCAGGTCATATTGAACAGACATCGCGGCTGTGCTTTAACATAACCACAGCTATGGCCCTTTTCTCTGGGATCACACTGAGTCATGACACCCCATCAGACTCCAGCCGTGTCCTCTGACTCGTCTACTCTGTGGACAAAATGAAAAGCAGGCGCACAGTGTAAGTTGCAAAATGGAAAATTAATCTCGCCATCACTCTGCTTTTTCCTGCTGCTTTCCTGCGTATATGTCTGGGAGTGTGAGACAGAGAGAAGGAGGAGAGAGAAAAAAAAGGTAGAAAAGGATGGAGAGCGTCTGTGGAGGAGGTAGAAAGAGAGAGAGTGAAGTGATCGCACACAGGGATGTTGGCAGAAGGCTTTCACCTCTGTTACGAGGGTGACTTGGCTAAGTGGGGCTCACCACACATCTGCTGCCACAGGAATAAAAAAGAAAAAGAAATATCTGTACATTTTATGCTGGTGACCGCTTAATTCTGGTACTACATGGCAGTAACAGCAGCAGCAGCACTTTGTTGAACTGTCGTAAAAATTCAATCTCAAGACTTGATCTGTAGACGACCACTAATTTCCCTGCCTTCAAACTTCTACTAATTACATGCAAGACAAAAAAATGGCCTTGTTTAAACTACATTTAAAATTTGGACCCAGTTGGAAGTAAAGACAAGACCTCCCTGACTGTCTATAGGTCCATGAGCCTTTACTATAAGGTCTCCCCAGCTGTGAATGTCTTGTCAAAACAATCAAAGGAGCTCATACTTGGTACTTCAATGTAAATTCAGTACTTCTCCAGACAAGTATTTTATTATGTGTCCAGCTTGCTACTACTCAGTGATGTTTGGCAAAGACTTTATTTTTTTCCACCTGAACACTGAACTTAAAATGTTTTATTCATTTTTGTTTCCTGTTTTTCATACTTTTCATTGTCTTTGTTTGTGCATGTGTTTAAGTTTTTTGTGTGTCTCCATTAGTTAGGAGACATCCTGATGTGGATGCTCTGGATTCTCATGAAGACACTGTACGTGATATTGAGTTTTACAAAAGAGAATCTGTAGTCACACACACACACACACACACACACGCACACGCAGACATCCTCCCATGGACCTGCCGCCACCTGAGGGTGCCATTGTCATATCTACACGCAGACACGTGCTCAGGCACGTACACAGGCCTGCTTTCACTCATTGTCTCGATCTCTTTCTCACAACACACACACACTGACACAGACACACACACATTTTTACAAACAATGCCACCTCTCACACAGCGCCACCTGCTTACTTTCAATCTTGAGCGAATGTCTCTTCTGGACTGTGTAATCTGAGGAATCTTTTGATGTATGAAGTGGCAAAGAGACCTGCAGCCTGATCTGGACTTTGTCACACTTTCTGGAGTCAGCAAAGTCTTTAAGTTGGTGGAGGACACGAGAGAGCATAAGGGTTGTTTCACAATGGCAGGTCAGTCAAAATCCAGACATGAACCACCCCACACAAACCCCTTTTTCTTGCACCTGTACAAGGTAGAAAACCTGCTGTGGGTATAATTATATGTTGTGAAGTAACTTTATCAGTGTGGCCTCCTCTCATCCCAGAACTCTTCCCAAATAATAGGAAAAACATGAGGCCTGGCTGATTCAGCAATACCTCAGTCCTATCCCCCTGTTGATAGGCAAACACCCCCATCATCCTCCAACACACTTGTCCTTCCTCCCTTCTTGTGACGACGTGCAATGTGGAGCCACTCCTGGTTCATTTCTTCTCCCTCCAGAATGAAAACATCAGCCATCTGGTCTAGGGGTGAAAGGTCAAATCTCAGGCTGGTAATGAGGATGGCGTCGCTAGGGGGATGTAGGAGGGGTGTGTGTGTGTGTGTATGTGTGTGTGTGTATGCCTGTGAGCCTCGCTGAGCGTGTCTGCTTCCTGAGTGAGCATTAAACATTAACGAGTCAGCTCTGTGAGTCTAGAGGGAGGAAAGGAGATGCGAGTAGAGGGAAAGAGATGGTACACGGACAAAGTGACTTCAGAGAGGAGAGAGATATGTGCAGGTAGACACACATGCACCTACAGATACACAAATGCACAGAAAGATGGACTGCATGTGGATACACTCGTCCTTTCAGTCACACTCTCCTCAAAAAGCTTTTCCTCTTGTTTATTGACTGAGCCTTCCAACATTCAGTACATCAATAGCGCTGGTCGATGAGAAAGAAAAAGACACAGAGGCTACTGCTGTGACAAAGGTATGTGTGTGTGTGTGTGTGTGGCTGCATGTTCACCGAGCTTTTCTTCCACTCGAGCCATTTCATTCAACACATCCCATGATTTGTTCCAGTTATTTTCCACCATGACTGTAATAATTTCCTCTGCATTTCAGCTGGCGGTAACTGTAGCATGCAGGTCTATAAAAAGGTAAGCTGTTAGATAATAGTAACAAGTCTCATTTGGCCTCTGCACCGTAGCTGCCTAATTGGTTGGAAATCACAATGGTGAGACTCAGCAGTGCAGTCAAGTACAGAGAGCTCACAAGTAAACTGAGTTATACTCACCTCCTTTTATGCTCTTTAGAGACTATTATGTGTGTGTGTGTGTGAGTGCGTGTGAGTGTGTTGGTGCAGTTGCCATGGAGATGCAAAAGATGGTGGGAATAATGGAATACCCAGGTCCTCAGCAGTAAACCACCACCTCTCACACTACTCCTGTAACCTTTGGGTGTGTGTTTTAGTCTCTGCCCCCAGCAGATCAGAGCAGTTTAATCACAATATATGTACAGCAGCGGGTCCCTACGTGCATCACACGTATTAGTGCAAATAAGTGATATGCATAATGTGAGGGCTTCAGCCTTTGGGAG
>OOFC01013061.1:2337-18801 GCA_900323345.1 Pseudochromis fuscus | reverse complement strand
TGACAAGTGACCCCGCAGACAGGCTGATTCTGTCATTTCAGCGGCCCCCGCTGTCACTTTTATTCACATCTCCAAAAGAACGGGTGGGGTGAAAAAAGAGCAGGCAGGAATAATGAAGCCGGTCCTGGAGGGGACGGGATGGAAGAGGGAGAGGAGACGCAGGAGAGAGACGGAGCAAAGGGTGATGAATAAATGACGAGCAGCAGGGCCGGTTTCTGTGTCTGCATCAAGGGTGGAGCTACATTTACACCTGTCCCTCAAGGCTGCAGAGCTGAAAAGGCTCAAGTGGTGATCAGATCACTGGGAGCTGTGTCCTTGGACCAGCCAGCGCCGAGATGCCCCGCCCCCCCCACCGGGCTGTAGACACTGTAGGGCAGGTGTAGCACAGACAGACGGCCGGCCGACTGCCTCCACCCACAGACACCAAACACTGGACTCTCTGACAGCTCCTCAGCTGCAGTTACATAATGCTAACAGATCACAGTGAAATAAGTCTGTACAAGTGTGAGTGGAGCTGCTTACAATCACATTGTGTGTCATGTTTCAGTGGAATTGTAATAATATGATTATAACTTGTTACCAGTCTAAATTCAGTCATCAATAATATAGTAAAAAATGAGTAATAGGTTTTGTCAGGTGTAATGCAACAACAGAACACGGGTCCTTACATCTATCATCAAGTTGGAGAATTAATGAGTACATTTAGTTTGTGTTGTAGTGTAAAAATAATATATCAGTTAATATTAGCTTAATGTAGATATTTGATGTCTGAGGATATGCTCCTCATATAAAGAATATTTTTCATATATGAGAATTTGCTATTGACTGATATGTTTATGCATACAATATATCTGCAAATCAGACAGGTCATACTGAGGTATGATCAGCTGTCCACAAGAAATCTCAATGGTTTCTAATATCACTTGGGAGTAATGCAGTACTAAGTAACACCATTACTTTTGGCAGTAATGAGTAGTATGTTTTATTAGTTTCTGATATTTAGTAACAGTGTTACAATTACTTGAATACAAACAAGTTTGTTACTCCATCCCTCTGAAAAAAGCAGATAACCTATGGTGCCTTCAGATGAAGTTGTGTTTGCCAAGTTCACGAGCAGTCCATGTGAACGCCGCCCTCATGTGGTATTCACAAAGTCCTAAGTTGTATTTTTCTTTTTCAAATTCACAACTTGTGACGTATTTGATGTCGTTTTCAGAAATGTCTAAGCCCACGGACGTTACTTTTTGTAACTTAATGAAGTGTCTGGTGAAAATGCTGATATCACAACAGCTTAATCTTGTCCTTACTTTTATTATACAGTAATTAAACAGTAATTGAACTTCTTTTTAACAGAAGTAACAAATAACTGTAATCAAGTACTAAGTACACTGGTCTACAAATTTTGTAAAAGGATCAACCTCTGAGATAAAATGTGCTAAATCTTACATATTTTGAGGAGATGAATTAGAAAACAGGTGATATGACACTTTGCAGAAAAGTTATGAAGCATAATCACACTCAGTTTTGTATTATTTTGATGGGATTTTGACCTGAAGGTTGTGCTGTTCAGACTCCACAGTCCTCCTTTCACAAGTGGTCTGTGGTTGACCTGCTGTGGTGGAGCGTGGCATTAAAACCTCAACATCAACATGTCTGTCCCTGACTCCCATCACACACCTGTTAAAGTGTGTATAAATAAACATCCAACTAGTGCACAAAAGGCCGGCTGTCACTTCTTGTGAGCTTCCTGCCATAAGCTCTGGCTTTCAATTTAAATGTGCCCATCATGTCTGATTACAAAACAAATACACTCATTGGTTTCCACTAGATCCGAGCTGCTGGAATACAACCTCGACAAAAGACTGCCAAGCTTCAGGATTACAAAACAATGCCGAAGAGGGGAAAAAAAACACAAATGATTCACAGAGAGGGAGGAAAAACCAGCACTGCAGAATGTGAGCGGTGGAGCCTTGTGTTCTTCTAAGATCTACAGTCAGATCCGTCAGTAGTGTTATCTTTAAAGTGGGTTTATACAAACACGCAGCGCAGGGTGTCATAGCGCATCAAGGCCAAAGCGGCGGCGCTCAGTCGTTTTGACATGGTGTAATTCAGAGCTTTCATTCCCCTCCTTCCCACTCATGATGTGCCGTTTGATCAGGGAGAAGGGGGCTGCCATTTTCTGATTCCAGCCCTTCCAACAGCTGCGGTGAAATTCACATCTAAATTCAAATGGAGGAGGCTAACGTTACGAGCCCTCGATGTTTCCCCCCCTTCCAGTCTTCCATGCTAAAGATTTATTCTGCGGGTGATAAACAGGATGCAGCTGCTCTTGAGCCTTAGAGGAGCTGGAAACTGACGAGTGTTTTCACTGATGTCTTGTGAGACTCGGCCAAGAGCCCTGTGTTCACTCTCTCTCAACAGCTCCCTCTAAAGACGCAGCCTCAGCTCTGACAGAGAGCAGGAACCCACACCACCAAAACACAACAAGCACTGAGAAACCCACTCAATAAAATGCCATAGTATATGACATGTTTGTTGCTGATCCCTTAAATAGTTAGGTTATCTCTGTTAACCTTTACGTACTGTCCGGGTCAGATTTGACCTGCTTCCAGGTTTGACAGCAGTAAAAATCCCTTAAATGTCTTTTTCTTTCAGCCTGAAATTTTATGACTTTTCCTAAAGTGACCCCAAATAGACAAACATTTCATACTGCTGTACAGGTGCTACAGAGTTTTGTACAACGAGGGTGTTCTGGGTCAACTTTTCCTGTTATCTATTAAATGGATTTTAGTTCCACCAGTGTGGGTCAAATGGAGAAAAGTGTTGGTTTTAGTCATTCCTGAAACTGTACATGCCAGGACAGAGTATTTTTAAGAGACAGTGGCACAGACTGTATGTAGAAAGGACACACTCACTGCTCTCTGAGACATAAATTAAGAACTAAAGGTGCATTTCCACTGGTGCCACCTCACTTCGCCCCGCCTCCAGCACGTTTCCACTGGCAAAAAACATACTATTTTTCCTACTTCCTCATCTGAGATTCCAAAAAAAGTACCAGGTCAGGTACGAGCAGGTACTAAAATCTTATTGGTCAGAATCGTCACTGCATCATTGCGTCATCACTGCGCAGCATGGAAGCAATTGTACCCACAAGACAGTCTGCAGGGTTATAGTCAGAATAACAAGTTTCTACTATGTGGGGAAAACCACTAGATGGGTAGTATGGGTTAATAGATGGGTAATAGATGGGTTTAATTTACAATAACAGCACTTTAGTGCAACATTGAAATTTTATTTAAAAACATCAGCTGAAAAAAGTGAGCTCCAAGCGCCTGGTCAGTGAAACAGCTGACGGAGGTTGTAGCGAGAGCTCACATCTCCAAAAAAGTCGGAGCAAGTTTTTAACCAGGCTCTAACTTGATGAATTAACAACATATTTTAAGTAAAAACAACTAATTTCTCGCCTGAAAAAAATCTTCAAACTGCTTCCTGTGACACCACAACAGTAGAAATCTGAAGATTACTTCATCAACGTTCTCCTCCTTCATTCTATCACCGGCTACATGGAGGAGGCGGCCAGCTACACGGATGAGGGACTATGTTCGGCAATGGAAGAGGCAACCGAGGCTGCCGATCTAGGGCGAGGTGAAGCGAGGTGGCACCAGTAGAAATGCGCCATAATCATCCATTTATTAATGTCAGATAGGCTACTGATTCATTCTAAAATGATCTGAAGTTCACAATTTGATATAGACACTTGTTATGACCCGAACCGTACGGTGAAGGGATCAAACATGGACACTATGTACTGCCAGGTAAACAAAAAAAGGTTCTCTTACCACTTCATCTTCTGACCAGCACTTCTCTATCAGTTTGGGTACCGGCTTCTTCACCAGGCGCTGCAGAGCCTTGCCTGCGTCATAGCTGCTCTCGTGAAGCTGAGAACACAAACACATATTTCTGATTTAAAGTGATGCGTGGACAGAATAACAAAGAAGCTGAGCCGTATTCACACCTTTTCTTAAGCAGACACTACAAAGGGATTTTACTTCCAGGTGTGGCTGAACTCATTGCTACAAATCTTAAGAGCATCAGAGGAAGTGCTACGCCGAGACCCAGAGACCAGCCTGAAAACAAACAACCCACTGACAAAGGCAACTGCTGCACAGCTTTAAGCTTTGTGTCACATTCAATTGGGTGAAACAGGCAGGGCCGGCGCTCTTCCTCTGAGAATAAACAAGCATTCCTCATTGGAATTGCAAATAGAGACGAAGGTCAAGAGACAATGACCTGCCCGCTATGTTAATTTTCCAGTTTATAGAGTCGGAATATAAATGCCCTGTTTATGATGATTCTAATCTCCTTCTTGTGCTTGATTCCTCGGCATTCATTGTCAAAGTGACGGACAAATCTCTCATTATGCCTGATGTATTGTTGGGTTTACTAAAGGAGGGTGAGTCTCGTGGCTCTGGGGGGGCCTCCTCACTGCTGTAGCTAAACCCACAGTGAAACCTCAAACTCAGATAGATCCGTATAATTTTAGTTGTGCACACTTGAAGTCGGACTTGTTGCTCAGTTACTCACAGTGTTAAGTGCGTTTAATGTAGTGTCATCTCTGGAGGCTGCCAGACACCCATCTTCTGTTGAGCCTCCGTCACACATCCCTGCAAAGGCAGCCATGCTCCTGTGGACACAACATGGTGGATATATCTTTTTTTAAAAAAGATTAAATTCACTAGATTGCTTCACTTTAGTATCTGCAATCACATCACACAAGCATGGAGTACAGATATAACACAATAATATGCAGGGGTCATATGTGCACCATTGTGGATATTCAACATGGATTCTTTATGTAAAATGTAATGTAAGTAAATGTTATGTAAGTAAAATCAAAGAATAAATAAAACAGGATGTTGTAGACAAGCGTAAAATTAAACCAAAAATTAACTAGTATGTTTTGTAATGGCTTGAAACAATTATTTTGACAACTAATTAATCATTTAAGTCATTTTCTGAGTCAAAAAGACAAAAATGTGCCAATTTACAGCCTTCTGAAATCCTACACTATTGTACATTGATTTTTTTGGGGACTTTTTTGATAGAAAATGAGACATAAATACTGATAAGCACTGAAACTACTATGATGGATAAAAATAGGCTCCAGTTGAATTTCTACACTGTCTGCCATAGTGGCAGATTGTGATTAATTATACTGCCGCCCGTCACTACAACATAGCAGAGAAACCTGTTAACACATTTCACTTGAACTGCAACAACATCTCACACAGCACCGGTGACTGATTTCATCCCATGACACCAAACCCTGATGAAGTGCAACGTTAATAAGTAGCATGAAAACATCAATCATCACACTGCAACAATTCAGAGAGGAGAAAGTTTGTTTAGCACCATGGTGGAAACCTCTGCTGTCCTGTTGGTGTTTTTACTTCTACTGAGTCTTTGATTTACATTTATTTTCTTAGTGATCAATTTATGTAGCTACACTCACATGTCAATCTTGTGGGGCCAGAGGACATTTTTGAATTGCCAAGTTTCGTCAAGCCTCAAAGTTTAATAACAGGTCTAGACCTAGTTTAGACCTCCTAGCCCTGCCAAGTCTGCCTTCCTGTGTTTCTGTGGACTCACCTTGCGGCTCTGAGGTACATGAGAAGGTCACAGTCGTTGACCCCGGGCATCCAGACCAGCTCCTCATTCTCGGTCACGGCCTGGCCACCAGGGGAAGGGAAAGGCTGCAGCTCGGGGAGCTTGGCCTAATTAGGTCCACGGAGAAGGAGAGGGACAGATGGTGTCACACTACAAATAGCATGCAAGCTCGAAGAAAATATCAGCTTTCAACCCCCTGTCATCAACTTTTCACTGCGAGGCTGAGTGGTGGCAGCGGGGACAACTTACACTCACAGTGATTCAACATCCTGACACAGGCTTGTTCGAGCCAGATGACTTTCACTCCTCGCTGCCGATCCGACTGATAAGACTGTCTGAAGATAATCTACGTTTATTGGAACTGTACAGACTCGCTACACATGGGGATCACATAAATAACTCACTGATGTTTATAGGTTCAGGCAACTTTATAGTATTCACAATTTTTGCACATGAATGCAGCACAATTTCACCACGGTTCGGGGTAGTAGATACAAACAACTGTAAATCATTGCAACTCCTCTACTGGTTGTAAACTGTTTATGACGTCATATAAATATTTAATAAAGGGTTAGAACAAACTAAAACTCAATCACTCAACAACTGTAACTCCAACCTGTGGGAAGTGATACGTGAAAACTGGTGTATAAACTGTTGTTACAACAGTGTTTTACTATGTCCTCACTGATCATCTCTGTCTTCGTAGAAGTTACGATTTTAGATAAATACTGTACATAATAATAAACACTTTAAAATGTTCTTATTGTAGCTGATAGTTGCATTATTGTGCTCTGTGAATGATAAATTAAATCACTGTATAATGCTAAAAAATCCTGATGCATATATGTTTTTTGTATTTAAATAGAACATTTTAAATAATTTTCCATTGTGTGAGAACAACATCACAGTGAAGACCAAACTAATTTGTTATTAGCATCAGATTTGTGTCACAAACTGCTCAAAGAAAAAGCTGAATGGCCAAAACAACTATAGTATATATATATATATCTGGTTTGGATGTGAACAAGAAATTGATAAACGAGGCCGGTGAACAGCTGTGTGCTGATTAGATACATGTGTACACAATCATTTTTGAAGAAAGAGGCTGCATCTCAGCTCCACACAGATGTGCAATGACTTACTTGGTGACTGGGTCCCACTCGGATTTCCCCCTGTGTGCTGTTTAGTCGCCTGAGGAGAAAACAAAGAGAGAAGATTGAAATAAAAATAATACTCATCATTACTCATCAACATTTCCAAGCTGGCAGTAAAAAGTCTGTTGGCACTGTGGGTCCTGCTGAATCTGTAAACAACTGCACGGATCACAAAGGGGGGTTTCATGACTGATGGGAGCTTAAAAGCAGAGAAGAAAAGAAAACGTCATGAAACGATTCATTATCAAAAGCAGATAGATGAAACACAGGCTGAGGGGATGAGGCCTGTACTTTCTACAGTGGAATTCTTTATAATTAAAACAAGTACATAGAGTTTTATTCTGAAAAAGCAAAGACAGATTTGAGGAGAATATTCCTGGTTGACTGCTCCTGCACAGAGAGCTGAGCCGAGCACATTTGCAGGCCTGATATTGTGGATGCAGCAATAAAACAGAATCCCCTAAAAGGAGGCGGCGGAGGAGGAGGAGGAGGTGGTGGGGGTTTGGAGCTGGCTCTGGATATGCAGGGTGAGCGCCTCTGAAACGGCTGCTGGTACAAACGTTGGTCGCCATAGCAACTGCAATTTAATAATAGTGTTCCGAATCTCCAGCTGCAGTGGATTAAAGAAAATGACAAGATGTTCCTTTTGAAAAGCCTTTCCCTCTGTTGCCTAGGCAACAGCGCCGATTTTCATACAAGCGAGAGCGGGGCGGCCCAGAATCTGTCAGCGTGATTTGCACCCGGAGAAGCTCGCACTCCATCACGCAGACCTGGAGGAAACTTGAGAGGCCACAACCCCTCTGGTCTCTTTACAGTCCTCGAACCGCACAAACCCCGGTGACGGGTTCACGTCTGAAACTTCCACCTCCACCACGTCCCCTCAGACAGGAGAGAGTGATTAGAGGTGTAATCAATACTGTACTGTACAGAACTGTGGCTGACAGAGGCTCTGGCACAGATCGAGATATTAGCACCGTCCAAAAACTGAATTTTTTTTTTAAAAAAGGCTGAACCAAACGACCTCTTCCTAACAACAACCCGGCTGCTCCAGAACACGTCAAAATAATTCCTTTTTATTACAAACAATCTCGGTGGATAAGACAAAAACAAAAGTAAAGCACTCAGAAATTGGCCGATGATGAGAACCCAAAGTGATGAAGTGCTGATAAAGATAAAATACGGTGGTTTCCTGCGTCATCAGTGCTTCAGATTAGATTTCATAACACTTCTATTTTACTTTAAGCTACATGTCACATGCTATTATTTTACTGAAACTTTTTAAATAGTTATTACAGTGAATAATGCAGGACTACAAACTTACACACATATCTACATCTGTATATACGGTTATTAAAAAAAAAAAAAAAAAAAAAAGGTGAATGTCAGCATGTGGTCTACTAACAAAGAAAAATGTACTGAGTGTGTACGAGTCTGGTCTGTGTTCTGTTCAGGGAAAGTTGTGCAAACGTGTTTCTGACAATGTGCAGTCGTCCAGGCCCACGGTACGTCTGGCAGGAGGCTGTAAGGATGACAAATGAGGACGTGCACACCAGAATAAGAACAGCGTGTCTGAAGACAGCCATGCTTTAATGCTGCACAGGTCCTGAGAGAGGAGGCAGAATACAGATCGCAGCAGGAGGCTCTGAGGAGTTTCCATGAAGACTGCAGGTATGCCTGAACAAAAACAGCCCCACTGCACAAGCAAGGACTTACATGCATGTAATGAAATGTGGCCTTTGTTGGTGTAATATCTTGTGAAAACATGCAACTTGGAGATTTGTAGGGGGAAAAAATAATAAATAACAAACTTGGAAGGTAGTAGTTAATTTTCTGACTATTAATGTAAATTAGAAATGCATAAAGGAAGCATTCTCTTAGCTGCTGTGATCAAAGCATTAGTTTGTTTCCCCCCCTCTAATAAGCGGCTCAGACCCTGTTGCCAAGTACAATAAACAAAATTAAACACGCCAGTTTGTTGCTCACAACAAGTTCAGCTCCAAGTCTGCATTAGCACTCAATCTTGTCAAGTAATTACAGGCTTACTTTATCAAACCCAAACAACAACAACGTGACAGTCTGGTCAACTTTGTGTGTGTGTATATGTGCAATCAAGGATAACCCCGCCCCCCTCCATCAATTTCAACCAATCAGAGCGCCGGACTGTGGCACACTGACATAATTGCAGCACAGCAAAAACAGACCCAACTTCATGGCATTAGCATCGTGAAAGCAGCTTGTAGAAATCACGGCTGCGAGCGGAGCCGGTTCCGGGGGTTTGTCTGCACCCCTCCAGCGGTGCTTCATGCGCCATGTCATCCCGGTTGTAAACAGGAGCTGCAAAATGGAGCCAGGGAAGCGTCTCCGGGGGTCTTCATACCGTCATATCCCCACGCTGGCTGCACATTTATCCGCCAAATAGTCGCTTACGCGTCGCAAACACTGTGCATTCGCTGGGACTTGAACGGGAATAAACGAACAAAGGTGTGTTAACGGCGGTGTTTCCATTATGGCAGCGCATTACGCGTAACGGTATGTTGGAGCTGCATTGACAGCCTGTATCTCCGGGTACCGACACAATGTGCACACGCGTCTTCTCCCCTCTCTCCTTATTCTCCGACACAAACACCAGCCGGTCAACACAATGACAGCGACGCGGACAGCTTGCAAAACATCACACAGTTTGGTCAGACAGCTGGAATGCGACTCGTGAAAATAAGAGACGAGCCAACACTCGCGCAAGCAACCCAATAATGGCACGAGAAAGCACGAGAATAGGATCGCAGACCTACCTCCGGGGACTGAACAAATCGTCCATTTCTGACATCGAGCCCTAAGGTTGAGGTGGTGACACTGTGTGTGTATAAAAAAACAGCTCGTTGGAATTAACTCCCCCTCTCACACCTATTTCTAGGTGCTCAAAATGGAGAACCACGCATTCGCTCCGGAGAGGTGTACACTGAGCTTGTGCTGTGACCTCAGCCTGCACGTACAGCGGCGCAAGCTCGGCTCGCTCCTCTGTAGACACTACTGAGCATGTGCTGCGACCTCACACACACACACACACACACACACACGCAGCTACAGAGGCAGACAGACACGCATGCACGATACGGAATTCATCTCTCCTCGTATGTCTGCACCATAATAAACAAGAGTGAAATTGCAATGCTGCAGACAGCCCGCTCAGAATACCAAACGAGGAGAGCGGAGGAGGAGGAGGAGGAGGGAGGAAGAGAGACTGAACAGGGGCCCCGGAGGAGGGGGTTCCTAACTGGCAACCCTCTCAGTGCCAATGACAAGGACAGCTGTCACTGCAACACGTGAGACACTACAAATACAACCAGTGCAATAACAAAAGGAGGTTCACCATGAATTCACCAGCTCATCATCAATCCTAAATCCATATTTTCCTTACATTTGAATATTTATTTGAAGCTGGAGGGTCCATGATAAAAATATATCAGTGGTGTACTATATCTCAACTATAAAACCTCATCCAGTTGCCCTATGTTCAGCTCTGTTTAGAAAACCATGACCTCGACAAGCTACACAGACATCATATATATCCTAATATTTACTTTTGCTTCATTTGTTTTTCATCCAACGGGAAATTTGCTCTGCAGCAAGGTACATAATAACAGTACAAAGGGACAACACTGATGTAAACAACAGCAACAAATCACAAACCTAATACAGAGAAGCCACACACACAAAAAAAACACTCACACCTTTACATAAACAGGCAAATATGGCTAAGATTTTTCTTATGGGCTCTCAATATTACAAGCTATCAATGTAAGCATATATATATGTTCCATGTACTACTCCTTTAAGGGAATTAACAGTGTTCACGATAAAAGAGGCATGGAGGCTCTTCATCCTACAACATGAAGAGCTGAAACGACAGCTTGAGAGCAACAGTTTCTACATAAGTTTTCCCATGAGGCGAAAATGTAAACTTTGTCTGAAGGATCTGTGGGAGAAGCTTCTTCAGTTCTGAAGAACCACAACTGAAGAAGCCTCTGCTGGTTCTTCAGAGCTGAAGAAGCCTCTTTGGATGAAGTCTTCCATCTCAACACTATTTGGATAACCATGACCTCGACAATCTATGCAGACATCATACATCCTAAGGATCCTAAAAGAACCTAAAAGCTCCATTTGTGTGCGTGAGATAGATGTTTTTCAGCAGTTGCCTCTCCAGCTTTGCATAAGTTTTCACATACAGGGAAAATGTTAATTTGTCAGAAGGACTCGGGATATATCTTAAGAACCACAACTAAAGAAGCCTCTTGGATTAAAGGAGCAAAACATCTTGAAGTGTCTAAAACTAAATCCAGCTGCCCTGAATTCAAATCCATTTGAATTAGGATAAACACACAGACTGTATACAGAATGAAAAAAGCTACCGTGATGTCACCCGCTGGTTTGTGGACTCACATTTTGAAACCAGGAGTTTGGTATTTGAAAGTCCACATTTTGGTTGTTATATGAAGCGAGGAGTGAGGAGGCGGGTCTGACCCTAGAACCCGAGGTCACTGCCCAATGTGTATGAGACTGGACTTCAGAGCTGCTCTCATTGGAGATCAGACCTGTCGATCAAACGAACCCTAAATCTTACTCTTTCTGAAGCTTGATATCGACTTAATGATTCATTTTTTCAGATGAACCACCAGATCACTGATAATAAGAGCTGATTTTAGCTAATGACATCACAATCACTTAAAAAAAAAAAAAAAAAAAGATGGATGACTTTTTAACTGAAGTCAATTGGAGCCAGAGTTTTTGGGAGCAAGCCTCCAGTGGCCATCAGAAGTACTGTACTTTTTTGCACCACCGCATTGGCCTCAGTTTTGAGCCCCACTTGCTCTGTCCATCTCTATGTACAGTCTATGGATAAATATTCAAAATATAGCTGAAAAAAATTATTAAACAGTGTTGACTGTGTGTCAGTCAAACCACTGAGTTTACTCAGGCCTTGACAGTTGATGCCACTTTTTCCAAAGGTTATTTATAATAATTTTACAATACAGTCAGCAGAGCAGACACAACAAATACAATACTTAAAGCCTCAAAACTGTTCTCCTCAGTGAAAAAAGCTACTTTTTGGCTACGAGAAAATCTGATTAAAATATACAAAAAACTATAATATAAAACAAGCACGACAGTTATTGTAAATTGCACTGCTGCTGCAACAGGATTATACCATCATTATTTTACTGTTAAAGTTAAGATAACTATTTTACTAGGATCCCACAAGCCAAAACTGCCTATGCTTACTATGAATGGATGGGTGTTTGTACTAGATACTAGAATCCTGACAGCAGCTAAACCATCATTATTATTTTGTTAATTTTTTAATTCACACCTGTTTTTCCTACTGTCACATGTCAAAGTGTCTTCAGTGAAATCTTGATAAGACAAGTAAATTAAAATCCAAAAGCTGATGTCGTTGAATCCTAATCTTCATATATTAAAAAAACATTATTAACAAATGATATTAACAAATGCCCAAACAATTACAAAGCCACGGGGGTTTCCCCGGCTCATTCCCCATAATTACACCACATTAGGGCCATTCTTTGTGCACTGATAACATTGTCAGCAATAATGAGCAGACAGCACGATTAGACCAAACCAAAGCCAAAACAGCAGACGGCTCATGTGGAGGAAAACGGGAAAATTACTCATATGTTCATCTCCTGTTGTTAAAACACGTTGAATACATTTTAATAACATTTTACTGTTTAATATTAAATACTGTTGTGTGATTCTGGAATAACCCAATAAGACATTCTATACCGTACAATACTTACTCCAGTTAGGGGTGTATTGTATGATAATTATATTGATACTAATCAAAACACCAACAACTTATCTCATATAATTTCATCTTCATTATATCAGCTATAAACCTACTGGATAGATTTCTACTGCAATTAAGTCAAACCGACTAATCATCAGCTTTGGAAATATGGCTGAAACAATAAGTTGATTAATTTATGAAGATGGAGTTAACTGTCACCTTTATTGACCTTTATCTCATAGAATTGTTGTTTGTTACTTTCCACTGCTGAACATTAAATAGTTCTAGTTTTATTTGTATCAAGATACTCAAAGACACTGTGCATAAAGTAAAAAATACATAATTAAATACAAATTAATAGGAGGGCAAGGTTTTAAACACAACTAGAAACATGATCAACTTTAATTAAAACTGTAATTAAAAAACTAATTAAAATCAGATCTGAAGACGTGGGTTTTGATGGGTGATTTGAATCTGGGCAGGTCGGTGCAGGATGTCGCTTGGGAAAAAACAAGTAACTCTGAAGATGTTACTGTGACTGTAAGAAATTACGATGTGTGTTTTTCAGACTTTTCAGACATTTTATGGACAAAAACTGGTGAATCAATAACGATGTCAGTGTTGTGCAGACGTGGTTTTGCAACACAGGCCTGTGGTACCTCAATCAGTGAAGGTAACCTGGACAGTAAACTCCTCACCTGGTCTCTGGGTTGTATCCGAGGATATAGAAAAAGGAGTCGATGCGGGCTTTGAACTCCCGGGCAGCAAAAATGTCAGAGAAATGGGAAATGTTGCATTTCCCCCTGTGGGAGAGAAGACAGGTTTTATTAGACAGAAAAAAAAAGGCAGCTACATGACAAAGTGATGACCTAGGAGGAGCAGAAGTGAGCCCTAATTAGAAGGTCTTGGGATGTTCATCTATTGGAGGTGACAAATACAGCAGCAGGTATCTTAGTGCCTGTCAGAGCCTGCTGACTTCTGCGGTGAGACTTCAGGCTCTGGCTACTGAAGCCGTAAACACCAGCTGAACATGTCAGCCCTGCCTCGTCTGCTGCAGCCGAGGTGTGGAAGACAGACGCCACGGAGATCTGGACAGGATTTCAACCTGCGCGTCTCACTCCTGACACGACCACCACCTCCCCCCCACCTCCCTCCCTCCGACCACATCTTGATACCATTTCCGGTTCCCAGCACCCTGGTGTCTGGCTCTATCAAAATAACAGACATCACAGGCATATGGAGCTGAGCTGCCTTACAGAGAAACAGTATCTTCCTCCCTCTGAAAAGATTAAAGGGTGCTAAAGGAGAGTCATCTTTGGAGAGCTGCAGCATTACAGCATCCCACTGGAATTCCCTCCCGTTTATCTAAAGCCTGGAGAATAAGTCAAATCAAAGGGAGCTCTGTGTAGGAGAAGTTGCAGCTAATTTTCCCTGAAATCAGTGGTTTCTGGAAGTCATGGCTTTGCAGCTCACAGATGGTTTTGTTTAAAGTGAAAGGGGGAAAGAGGAAGGGAGAGGGAGAGGGAGGAAGAGGAGGTGGGGGGGTCAGCCAGGAATGGATGAAGAGACAGATCCAGGGACAAAGAATATCTGATTTCAGTGCAAAAAAATGATTAAGCTTTCATGCTTTCCCACTGCAGTTAAACACAGATTAACTTCCATCAGCTGTACACTGCTCTGACAGGTGCGTGCATATAGGAGTTGATGCAGGGCCATTTTAATCAGCGTTTTATTGTAAGACCGCATGAGGCATGTGACTAATTTATAGCTTTGCATCTTTATCCATCTGGTCTGTTTTGGCAGCACCTGCTCAGAGCAGTAAAAACCTGGTATGTGCTTTTCTTTCATGTCTGACTGTTATATAAATGACATAGTTCTGTTTGCAGTGCTACAAGGTAATTTACTACCAGAGCATACAATGAACTCCTGACTGAGCTCACAGAAATACAGGAATAATGCAGTACTATTACCATTTCTGCTGCTCAGAACAAAGTATATACATATATCAGGATAGATGTGGCACACTGTTTGGAGCTGCCATGTATTTTATGATATTGGTAAAACAGTTAAAATGCAAATGGAACACAGAAGTTTTTATTTGACTGGTAAATTTGTGGTTTATACCAGTATATTTATTACATTAAAGTATTATGAAGTATTCCTGAAATATAATTATATTTTATCTTTACTTAAATACATGCCAATTACCTGCATCCAAACTCAAAATCACAGCAGTCGACGCAATAAAAAGTGTCTGCAGTTTCAATATGGTGATAAAAAATAAACCTCCAGTTCAGAATTTACATGGCCAGAGGAAACAAGATTGTTTCCCCATTTCGAAATAAGCCACAACTGTGAGCTCAACAGGCGACGGCATCCAAACGCCACAAATAAAAGCCGAGTGCTGTGACAGGGATACGGTGCTATAAATGTAAGCACTGCAATCACAGCAGCCGCAGTGTTACTGGAGGAAAGCTGCAGGACACTTACACTGCTCCTGCACAGTGTTGCGTCTGTGTACAACAACAGCTGAGATTATAAAGCTCCGTGTGTGTGTGTGTGTGTTTGTTTACCTGAGAGCAGCAGCATGGTAAGTGTCCACGTAGTCAGAGATGAAGAGCTCTCGACTCCTGACCACTGGATCTGTGATGACCAGCTCCCGGCCAGAGTCTGCAGGATGACAGGTGTATTCAGTGCACATATATCTACAACATAACTAAAACAACCAAACTTATTCATCTATGACAGAAGAGGGAACAGAGAACAAGTAAGCTCTGTGTATTTTTTTAAAATCACTCATAAAATCATGAGCACAGGTCTGTGTACACCCAAAGTAACAAGTAGCTCTGTGGAGGTCAATATTATGCCACATAATTCAATAAAGCCAATAAAGTGCGGTCCCCCGAGGAGAGGACATAATGTTCAGTTCTCAAGCGGAATGACCCTTACGGGGGTTAAGATGCATCAGCGGCACCAGGAAGGAGCCGGGACTCGTCTTTGACAAACGACCTGAGCTGTGCTGTGCTGTGCTGTGCTGTGCTGTGCTGTGCTGTGCTGTGGCCACTGCGCTCCGGCCTTCTGACATCAATTCTAATAATCCCCTGCTGCAAGGACAGACTGCAGATAGCAGAGTGTCGTGTTGCTCCTGAAGTAGCAGCTCACACAGATGAAGATTCACCTCTATATACATGAATCACTGCAGAAAATACAAACTGCAACACCTCGGTGTAGTTGTAACCGTCATCCTCATTAGTTCTCTGGTTACATGTTTTTACTGGGGATGAATTTAGAATCGATTGTGTTATGTAAGGAAAGCTGAGAAAAGCTCGGCCGTCGTTAGGGGCTCGCTGGCTAACGAGAACTAGTGTCAACGGCTGAGTGTGTTTGTCGAGAGCGCACACTCGAGTTTTCTGTTTTCAATAACTGAGATTTAATAGAAGCATTTCTGCAACTAACTACAAAAATAACTCAAACTTGTGTACATTTATAAAGTGTCCTGAAGTGCCTGCTGCCACAAGAGCAAAGTACAACACGAAAAAAACTGTAAGGTCCAAATATTACTTCTAGATTAAGTGACCAATTAATTATTTACTTGTTGAGAGAAAGCTTGGTCAGTTTAAAGATTTACATGTGCCACTCTGTGATGGTTAAAGAGGGAGGCACGGTAGTTTCTTAGTTTCCTTCTGGTTAGTTTTTAAGTTTCTTGATGTTTCATTCTGTGATGTTAGACACAGGATTTTCCAGCAATTTAACCTTTTTTTTTTTTTTTCTTCTTTTTTTTTTTTTTTTTTTTTTTATTTTTTTTTTTTTTTTTTAAATTTTTTTTTTTTAAAAAAAAAT
>OOFC01013057.1:9304-23298 GCA_900323345.1 Pseudochromis fuscus | reverse complement strand
GGGGGGGGGGGTCATCTTTGTCCTGCTGTCTTCAAGCCGTTCACCAATGAAGCTCCGCCTTCGAGGTGTGGGCTGGCACAGAACCAAAGCTACCCGCCAGCAGGTGAAACTTAGTACACGCTAATTACAAGAGTTTGGGTCACTACTATAATGTCAGTTTGACAGTATTTTCCCAATTCAAAGTGTTTCTGACTTCTAAAAGGAATATTTTCTCATGCAGAAGTTGGCAAACACAAAGCAGAGTGGATTTCACTAACTGTCAGTTACTTTTAACAGATGCGGTACCGCTAGCCTAGCTAAAAAAAACCATAGCTAACCACCAACTATGCTAAAAACAAACCGAAGGAGCATCTTGACAGGTTCAGCCACTGTTTGAAACCAGGCCCAAGAAAACCGCTGTAAATTCACTTTAGAGGTGAAAGTGCACCAGGATACACGCTGTGTCAAACATGCCAGTTTCAAAGAACCAAGAACATGGTAAGTTCAGCTTTTTATATCCAGGTTCCAGTTGTTAAAATAGTTTCATCTTAGTCAGATAATTTTTCTCTCTAGGATCAGGAAATATTTCCTACCGAATGGCTTAGTAGTAGGCTAATCTGGATTTACTTCACAGTAACACTTGAAGTGCACATAAAATAAATGTGTTTATATACCATGATACAGATGTTGTATTTTTTTATGGCATTTTTAAAGGAATATATGTTTCTAAGATCCAGCCTGAACCCAGTCTGCTACAGGCTTCAGATTTTTTTATTTTTTATTTTTTTTTTTTTGGATTACAGGTATCCCAGTCCTACTAAAAAGTTTTGATCGACACACACTGACGGTTTCAACTGAATCCAATCCAAGACATCATAAAATGATTTGATGTGATTTCAAAAGCAACCCCTTTCAAGATGCACTCCAATTCGATATCTGAAATCCTATCAGATTATTTATGAAAAACTGGATCCTTAACATGATAACATGATAAAGTAGATTAGATAAATGGGATTTTTTTTTTCTAGTTTAGTAGTTTCACTGGACTTAAATGCAAATGGACATCTTACTTTGAAAGTACTTGCCACTTCTTAATAACAATAAGTATATCCTGAAATATGGTCTTCTCAATCTGCCCACTTAAGTCTTACAAATAGAGTATAATATACTGTATAATTACCTTGCTCTATTGACAGACAACTTTATCTAGAAGTCTTACTGTGGTATAGAGCTTTACATGTTTACTGTAAATTGACCTCTTCAGTTTGTCACGTAATCAATACCCTCTTCACTGTACTTAAAGTGAAGTAAGGGGATTTGACACATTTTAATGTGATGGGAATACATTTAGTCCAACCTCTGTCAGAGTGGCTTTCATAACTGAACCCCTGATGTTACATTGTCTTGTAGAAAGATTTAAATATTAGAAAATAGGCAGATAAATAGAAAACCTCAGATACAGAGACCTCTAGTGGAATTGAGGTAGTTTTTGCAGGACACACCAAGGAAGAGTTGGGCTTTAAATCCCAGAAGTCCAGTTTAAAAGGGATTTCTTTTCCCTTTATTTCCTAAGATTTGTTTTAAATTTGTTTCAACTGCTGTTTGTACAACATTAATTGGTAATAATATAAACTTATTATAATGACAAATATGCATTCAAACTCATGGCTAAGGGACACATGAAATGAAATGTTGTACAGTGCAGACAGATATTCAAAATGTGAGGGTTTTTTTATTTTCAAAATGATAAAATGTGGTTCCCTTCCACCACGCTGAAGAAGAAGAAGAAGAAGAAGAAGAAGACAGCAGGTATGATGACCCACTCTGCAATGACAGAACCTCAACTTCTTCAAAAGACTGTTCACACCTTCGAAGATAAGTCGGTAAGATCTACATCTGTTACAAAGGGTAGTCAGGTTGCAGTTTGATACTGAAACTATACCTGGAGATGAGACACATCTTTGACCAGCAGATTCTGTTCTCCTGAGGCACCGGGGTTGCCCAAGATTAAAAAACAAACAACAACAAAAAAAACTGTTCAACTTAAGTCTGACTGTTTGACAAATTAGTCTTTTCAACTCCATAAAGTATTATAAACTTTGGAGGACTATCCCTGTAAAACATATGGGTTGTGGCAGTGAGACTTGATTTCAACATCATCAAGACAGTAGAAAGAGGACAAAGACACTCCAAATTGAAAGCTTTACAAACTGAGAGAAAAAATCCACCTCCCTCTGGGTGACACAAAGAGAACACCATCCCATTGAGAGACGCACCCACAATAACAACACGGTCAATTATGTAAAAAAATGAACACTCTGAAAAGTGCAGTATTCAAAGTAGAGATGAATGAACAAAAGAAGTCAAGCTGGAATGATGTCAACTGTAAACAAGTCAAAGAGGAGCCAGCAGACTGAAGATCCATGAAAGCTGCCGTGTAACAAAGTCTGGGAATTGGGAATTGGAGAGCCTGGAGGCATTTGTTCAGGGAGACACTGAGGCATGTTTAACTGGACACGATGAGGCGACATCACAAGCTGAGGCAGTGGACAGCAACACAAGTAAGCCACCTCACATCTAATCTTTCACTAATCCTCCTCAGTGCAGCTGGATGCTTCTTTAGAGTGTTTTTAAAAGATTGAATTTTGCTCATTGGAATATTCATGTCTTGTTGAGACCAGCACAGATTTGTTTTAACGATTCCGTTTTTTGTTTTGCAATTCATCTTTTATTTCCTGAGTTAGCATAAACTGCATATACTCTGTGTAACTGAAACTGTTTCACAAGTCTGCTGCTGACCTAGAATGAAGTCAGCGAGAGCTCATACAGTCACTATCAATACATTTTTATAACAGTTATTTGTGCACAAAAGTTGTTTTACCAGTGAACCCTCTGTGATTACACAGGACTCCATATAAAGACAATTGCTAGATAGAGCTGTTGTATTGAGGTGTCATTTAAACTGGGCTGTGTATTAAGGAAAACACGAACTACAATAACTGTGCTGCAGAAAACCAGAATTCTCCTCTACGTTACTGTTTCACCTTATTATGAATCAGATATGAAAATTTCTTCCAGCACTTGCTCATGATAATTTCTCCATTCCAAGGTTTTTATATTTCACCTGACTTAAAAAAATCAGTTGGGGAAAATAAATACTGCAGTTCCCGTAATTGAAAATTGGCTTTATTTTAGCAATAGCAAAGTACTTCATTCTATTACTGATATTTAATACTCATTTTTCAATTTGTTTTTGTAAGTAACACACCAATATGGTTTTTGCTAGCACTTGCAAGTCACAGATCGAAGTCTTCACTGCAACATCAAGACTTCACTGCAGCTCCAAGATCATAAGAAACAGGCCCAGCCTCCTGCTCCATCCAGGAAACTCCACACTGAAAACACAGAAGGTGAGTAACTGCTGTCAGCTGCTACAACCAGTTAACATCTAAAGGTGCTCAGATAGTAGAGGGCTTTTCTGCAGACGCAGGCCTCGTGATTGTGTTGGTAGCGAAACCAAAGAAGGTGCATGTGCTGAAAGTGAATGCACAAAAATGTGCTGGAGAAAAGCTTCATCGCTTCAAGGTGACTCAAGAACATGAACTTTTCCACCTGAAGTACAGCCCAAACAATCAGGAGGAGATCTGAAATTGTTGCAGTGGTTTAACAGTGTTTGAAACTAATCAGTCAGACAATAATATTCAATGGTTGGTGTATTTATCGCGTATTCACATCGGTCAAGTTTGAGTAGAAATGCTTATTTAAGTAATGTGTAACTAGTTGAATGTGTAACTAGTTGAATGATAAAGAAGAAAGATTTATTTTTTGCTAGACATGAGAAATGAGGAAGTGCCACTGACAGTTCTGCATCTGTTTTTTTTTCAATACTTACTGTTTACACAGCTTGATTCTCTACAAATATCAAGAGCAAACACTGTGGAAATAAAATGAAACTGTGGCATTACATTTACTGAATAATATTTTTGAGCAATGGTAAAGTACCAAAGCAGCACTGTGTTTACATGGTCCTTTTACTGTTTTTTGCTTTGGAAAATTGTATTCCGAAAATCCCAATAAATGATACTTTGTGTACTGATTGTGTTTGTCTGATTGCGTCTGCAAATAAATAAATAAACAACAGGATAACATAAGAAAATCAAAGGCCAATTTTGCCAGGAAAAATGTTGGCATGGTTATGGAGCGCACACAAAAAATTATATATTGTCACAAAAAAAGAAAAGCAAACAGGGATTTTCCACATAAGAAAAGAAACACCAGGGGGCTTATGGAATATTTCTTAAAAAATAAAAAAAATCCCAAAGTTAATACATGAAAAAGCACCATGTCTGGGAAACACAATTTTTCAAACAATTTATGGAAAACATAAATGGGAAGAAGATAAATTCTCATTGTTGTTTTTCAGACATTTTGAGTTTTTGCTTTGTGTCCTTTGCAGTTTATTTCCTGCTTGGATTGGAATATATGTCTGTCTGTAGCAGGGCAGTCATCAGAGGAAAACCTTGCTCACATTCATTTATGCTTAGGATATGCATCACCAGGACAAGGGCCGCAACCAAACCTGTCTCGGTCAATTCAGTGGGAATTGGTCTATTATTTTTATGTCCGCAATTACAGGGGACAGAGCAGTAACTACGACTCCAGCACAGATAACAAAGATATATTTAGGAGTAAATAATATTGACTGTACCTTTGTTTAAAGCTGGAATCAATACTTCTTAAAGCGTGTCCATTTTTCATTTAGCCGCGTCATGTCTGCGTGGAGGAGGGGCAGAGAGATGAATGGGTG
Organism: Pseudochromis fuscus; assembly: GCA_900323345.1. Lineage (NCBI taxonomy): Eukaryota > Metazoa > Chordata > Actinopteri > Pseudochromidae > Pseudochromis > Pseudochromis fuscus. Next base: position 18,512 of record OOFC01013057.1, on the reverse strand, counting down.
GATTCTCTAATTCCCCCTGTTGCAGTTATCATAATTGTTGAACAACCACGGTTTTTAAAGATCGGGCTCGAGGAGAGGCAGGCCACACAAAGAAAGTTAATAGATTTGGAAAATTGAGATAGATTGCACAGCAGCCATTTTTGGAATGTTCCATCGGCGTGGCAGGCAGATGGACAAATATGATCCAGGAATGAGGAGGTGGAGGAAAACGCTGCGGCGCACAAACACAGGGTGGCAGAGGATGCATCCTGATAAATAAATGTGTTACCCTTTCCAGGCAGTGTGTGTATGTGTCTTTTATCACCTGCTGAGTGATAACTGGATACATCACAGTTTGATTCCTACATCAGCTTTACATCAGGAGAGTCGGCTGAAGAAATCTCCCCAAAAGGCCACCGTGAAGCGGGAGTAATTCCTCTCTCGAGGCACCAGGGGGAAATGGAAAGCTGTGGAAGAGGATGCTTCGGGGAATAGGCGAGCTCAGGAAATGTCTCTCGCTCAGAAGTTTCGGGTGTTTGTTATGAACTATGGTATGGAATGAGCCTGTGGTCAGCACTGCATGTGGAAAATATTTTTTATGTCCCATTGTAAAGCAGCATCAGACCTCCTCCCCTCATCATTAACAGTGCTGTTTCAGCTGATAGTGCTCCCCCGTGGAAGACCTCTGACCCTCTCATTTGTCCGCTGAAGATGGCTTTTAGGATCTCTAAAGGATATTTTACAGCAGTGATTTATCCAGAGGGCCCTACATTTGTTTCCATCCGTTTGGATATCGGTCGTTGTTTTCACATTTGATGCATTCAGGCTTTTGTCTGCTCCTCAGAAATCTTTCCCATATCCAATTTTGCGCCTTTTCCTGTGTCCAATTTTCCCTAATATTCAGATGATTATGGTATGATGCTTTCCTTCCCTCCTTTCTACTCTTTTCCTCTCAGGCTCCTATTTTCCCATGATTCTCTTTCACTCTCCTTAAATTCTGATATACAGCTACATTATTTGAATGTTTACAGTGACAATATGTTTTATCAGTGCAGATATAGATGCACTGATGACCCACGGTCTACTGCAAATCAACAAATTGAAACTTAAAGCCTTAAATTTATTTTCCCTTCCCCGTCTCAAAGCCAAATGACAAAAACATTTTCAATCTGGCCCCTTTGACAGACAGTTGGTAGTGTTTTAGGGCGCCGTCTGAGAATTAAATTATCCCATATAGAATCTTATCAAAGTCCAGTTGAAGGGGATTTTCTTTTTGTGATGTAATTTGAGCTATCCAATTTTCCTTGTATTTACTGTCTATATTTTTGTCAATTTGGCAGAGGAACACATTGTGTGCGTTGGCGCTGGGTGTCACTGGTGTCGTCACGCTACGGTGGTTTTGGTGTTGGCTGGCCCCGGAGGTCAGTGTGTGGGAAGAGATGGTGGCTCTGCAGGGCTTTGCGGCGGCTCTTGGCCTGTCCCTTTGGGCTCCGGTAGGCCCACATCCACTCCTCTCATTCACGAAAGGGTCAACACACGGGTCAAAACACACAGTTTGACTTGCCGCTACACACTGGTGTGTGTGGGCGTAGATGAAACTGGGTATTTTGTGGGCCTTTGGTAAGCTGCAGCTGGTAGCGGCTCTTACTTCTCTCCCTCTCAACTCCAAATGCGCCTAAAAGCATGGCTCACACAAAAGAAGAAGAGAGAGAAAACGCCATTAAATTGTGTTGCATTGAGTGCTGAGAGTGGGCTGCTGAGTTACACATAAAAGGATGGAAAGACACTGTTTATTCCCTATTAGTATCACCACATTGACAGGTTGGTCAAGAGGTAAGGAAGATTTCTCTCTCCCTCAACCACCTCTAATGTTCGCACTGAGAAACTATGCCGGTCCGCACTAACATGTTCCCCACCGAGCCGGCTGCTATGGTGGTGACTGCTGGAGTGGATCTCTTGGCCACGGCCTCCCTCCCTCCTCTCATCCCACTGTAACCTCTTGCTCTCTCTGTCTCTTTAGTGGAGGAATAGAGATGTGGAGGGCAAGAGAGACTGACAGTGTGCGCTCCCCTGCTCAGTAAATATGAACTGCACCCAGCAGACAGACTCATTCATCACAGGGGAAAGAGGGGGAAAAGAGGGTGGAGAGGCAGGGTGGAGGGATACAGAAAAGGACTAAGAGAAATGTCCAAAAGACAGAGAGAGGGAGGGAGGAAGAGGAGAGGTGGGAGGAATAGGAAGCAGATGGAAAGAGGATGAAAGAAAGGAAAGTGTTCTGGGTGAAATGAGTGGGAGAAAGAGATAACAGGCTGAAAAAGGGGGAGAGAGAGAGAGAGAGAGTCTCGGATGATTGAAGGATAAATAAAGGATAGCGGATGTGCATGGGGAGGAGAAACCTCAAGCATGGGAAAACTGATGAAATATAGGAGGACATTTTATATCTCATCACCAAGAGATCTCGTGTTGTGATCGCTGGCCTTAAGCATCTTGTTACAACAGCAATATTAGCTTTTCTGCCCTGCAGTCAAAAAGCTCATGTCTCCCTCGGACTTGTTGCTTTCCACATTTTGACCTTGACTCACGGATATGCGCTAAGATCTGGAGGTCATGCTCCATTACTGCAAACTAATTTATTTTATCATGCGTATTAGAGTTTAGGGGTCAGTTAGGCACAAGAAGAGAAAATGTAACAGAAAAAAACAGCTTCTGTACTTTACAACTGCAGCTTCAGATTAAGGCCCTTTTATTCCTGACAATTATAGGGTTGAGTCATGAATATATATTTTCTTCTAAAAGGCTCAAAAAGCTCCTTAAACAGTCTGGTTTTGTAATTATTAGCAAATGACACTCAAACAGGGGTACAAAGGGTTTTTGTTGGGGACAATTTTTGCCTTGAATTTGCTACTTAGGTCAGTATTTACAGCACTTATTTGATAAATGTTTCTTTTTACATGTCCAGTGTAATAAAGCACCACATCACCTAGCAGGGAACAAGCTTTAAACTAAGCTACATACAGGCTTTAACTTCACAGATAAGACTAGTCTGTGAGATCAATAAAGAAAATGCATACAAAAAAAATCTGCCCTTCCTAGCAGTATCACAACTGAAGCCGTATTATTGAGACATGTAATAGTTATTTTGTATAGATTATTCTCTCACCTTTAGTAGCAAATGTAGTTTTTTTTTACGTCATAGTTAAAGAGACTTAAACCTGCAACTTAAACTCTTTTAGGTTTTTAATACTTCACATGGTAAAAATATCTGTACTTGTGTCCATTGCCACTTGTTTAGGTACTTGGAGCATATATGTTTCATTGCTCTTGAGATGCCAACACTTACATCTCTTCTTCAGACTCCGTTTTATTTTTGCTATAGTCCAAATGCAGCAAAAAAACAGCAAAGTATATTTTTTTCAACATCCCGTAGTTTTTTGCCCTTTCCGGTCCACGTCCTCAATTTCCAACAACTTCCCCCTTCTCGCTCTCACCAATACCACCTCCTCTCCATCTTTTTCCTCTCCCAAGAAAAGACAGGAGAGAGGGAAGATGATGTGTGACAGATGCCATATTTCGACTTTCTGTCAGGGAGATTAATATTGACACATTGTGTTTCTTACCAGCGGGCTTGTTGACTGTGTGTGTTGGACTTTGATTTCATTATCCTCTGCTCAGCCACTTTTTTCTTAAGAATCAGACAATAACAGATGTGGCGACTGAAATAGAGACACCGATATTGGTGGGGCTGAGTGAACAAGTCATATTGGACGGCTTGGTCATCAGTCCTGTTTGCTGTGGAAGTGTAAACCCCCCAAGGATACCCGGAGCTCAGAGACACCTCAGTTTTATCAACCCTTTCAGTAGCTTGGGACGTTAGCTGCTGGACATAGTGTCGGAGTTGTTGCCACACATATCTGTATAGAAATATGTTTCATTTTTGATGAGCGGTGAATCGTTATTATGATATTTAGATGCATTTACTCAATTCTACTGTACTGATTTTTTTTTACTTAATAATTTTAAGAGATCTGGTTACAATGTACTTTTTTATATTTAGTCTGTATTTAAACATAAGATAATGTGCATTTTCAGAATATAAATATGCAACAAGACTGATACCAAATCTAATGCTAATCTTCTAGTAGATTTTTTTAAAAACACAAGCAAACCTTTGTAATCAGGATCGCTGAAATTACTGTTATTTAAGGCATGTCACCAAGATATTCACTGAGCAGGAGATTTTAAAGCCTCCCAAAAAGTGGTCAGGGCTGTCTTTGGCAAACTGCCAAAATTAATAGGCCCAATATTAGCGTATTGATATGATCTGATTGAAATGAACTCTCACTTTGACCAGGTACAGCATTAAAAAGCTGCCTATAAATTCATGCATCACTACCTTGGGAAGCAAGATATGTCAGTAGCTGATATATAATTTACAGTGGGGATGTTTGAGTCAAAATTATGTCTGATAATGTGAAAAAGAAAAAAAAAATCTGCTGTATTCAAAAGTTCCTCCAACATTAACCTAACGGTTTTTGGTTTGCCAACATATGCCCTTGTGAAGGTGACAAGAAAATGTAGTGGTAATAAGAACACATGAAAAAAAGATTGGTGAGTGTATTGTTGCGTACAGGTTTGACCGTATTAAATCTGTTTTTATATCCAAATAATGGGATCTTTAGGTTAGCATTTATTGTTCTTGGATGTTTGCATTTCAAGGATTAATGTACAAGTTATTATATTATGTACAGCATAAAACAAGCAGTCCTATGCTGTCCTATCGTTATTAACTGTCAAATATAGAAAATAAAATTTAAAAAAAGCATCTTTAGTGGTCTGCTGTACAAAGTCGTTTCTTACCCCAGGTCTTAAAGAATCATCATAATTATGCTATTTTCTGAATTTGTCAGACTAGCTAAGTATTGCCAATAATCACCATCTTTTCAGCATTAGTATTCTGGTCTGCCTCGCTGTAGCTCGAAAGGATGTATAGTATGTGGTTTGGAATCTAAGATGAAACTGAGAGTGGTGTCCAGGCTTTAAAATTTATTCGGATGTGCAGTCCTTCCCTTTTTAATTCTGTCCTCTCTTCATTGTATTTGGTGTGAGTTGCGGCTGGCTGGCTCTAATTTAATTCCTTTGTTGATTTAGGCAATCTACAAGTGGCATCCTTTTTTGTTCCAAGCCAAAGCTCCTTGGCCTTCATCTCCAACTTGTAAGCCTCTGAGAACTTTCTAACGCTTATCGAAACGTTTCTGAGGTAGATACACGAGATGGATCCTACAGCTTCCTGATTTTGTAATTTCAAAGTGTGGGGCTTGCTGTTCGTGGAAGAATAAAATCAATAGGCCTCTCTGGAGAGGAGTAGGTATGGGCTCGGAGTCCTATGATATGAGAGAGGATCCGAAACAGGAAACGCAGCCGAAGGAGGAGGAAACGGGGAGGAGCGAAGCAGCTTCAGTGAATAAACAAATAGAAAGCAAAACAAGAGAGATAATGCAAGAAGGAGACGAGAGACCGATGGGGGAAACAGTTGTCGCCAGAGACTTTTATTGACTTTTCCCCCCTCCTCTGTCCACGTGACTACCAGATAAATTCACACAGAGAGGGAGAAGGGTAGTGAGGGGAGAGAGAGAGAAATGAGAAAATAAATTACTCTGGAAAGATATGACGATAGGCTACACGCGGCTTTAAATCTAAAAGGGAATTCGCGACACACTCGACCAATTTGTCACTGTGCTTTTTGCCTCTTTTCATTTCTTTTTTGATACTTTGCCCCCCTATTATTTTTCACCCCTTCTATACCCCGATGCCCCTAATTTACCCCACTTTTCCCGTGTAGGCCTGTCCAATTCTTCTTCGTTCCATGTTTTCCAAATCTTCTCCAGGATCTACACATTGTGGAGACGTCATTGCGTTGTCATGTGAGAATATAGGATTTCTTTCCTTCTGTCTCTCTTTTTAACCTACCCGTCATAAGATGTATTTCCCCTGTATGGCAAATCCATAAATCCATGCTCCCGAATTCGTCTTTCAATAGGCGTCCCTTCATCTGTAACTACAGTCAGATCTGGGCGTCCTCCTCTGCAAACATGGGTCTATCAAAATCTGGGAGAAAGGAGGAAATGAGATGCATCGTAAAAAAAGAATGAGCGGGCTTGTGGTAAAGGATGGCTGGAAAAGAGGTGGAAGAATGGAATGGAAAAGAGAAAAGAAAGAAAACGCAGACTTAAAGTATACCCCCCTCTCTTTTATTTAATTTAGACGCCAGGCGAAAATCGATCCTGCCATTCGATACGCAATCCGAATCAAGGCGAATTAAGCGGGCGGAAATTAACTCTGAAAATATTTTTGATGGAGTGGCTTGTAGTCTCTCGGCCAAATGGACTGCAAAGTGGAACAAATGACAGGGGCCTAGTGGTGGAGACAGCGCCGCTCCATCTTCCATTAGGCCGTAATGGGATAGGTCCAGCCCCCTAGCTCGACTCGGCTGCATTAATCAAAACAGCCGCTATATGAAGATTTATGGTTCTCCACTCCAGCGAAGCCGGAGCCGGAGCCAGTTCTCGGTGTGTATGTTTGAAGGAGGGGGTCGGGAGACTCTCTCCCCCTCTTTCTCTCCCTCTCTCTCTCTCTCTCTCTCCCCCCTGCCTCTCCATCTATCCTGTAGACTTTGCCCCTACCTGTGGGCCCATACACAACATGCGAGTCGCGCCTTTACGCACGCACACACACACGCACCTTTAATCCAGGGACTGTGTAATCGCATCTTGTCATTTATTGTCAACATTCGTGTCAAGCCCTGATTCTTTTGTTGACTCTATAACATGTTTGTACTAGCTGGTCTATATGCATATGAGCACGCCACTTAATCAAAGATTATGTGTTGGGAAATAAAAAGAGCTGTAGATGACCTTCAGATGACACAAGGCAAACCATAAACATATATTTAGACTTTTAGAAATGCTTCTCTTCCTAACAAGATCTATATTATTTTTTTATATTGTTTTTTTTTTTCAATAAAATGCCGATCAACTCATTTTAGGACTAAAAAAAGGTAACGAGGTCTTTTGATTCGTTGTTTTAAAGTTTTTCAGCGTTTCAGGGTTTTTTCCTGAGCAACATTTCTTCTCCTAATCTCCCGCCTGTGTGGTTCACCCGTTGTCACCTCTTTCCCATCCAACATAACAAACAGCAGACAAACAAAATGGGCATCCTCTGGCGTTCGGTACTGAGACTTTAGATTATAGCCTGTATCGCTGCAGCTCCTCTCTCCATGGCAGCCTATTAGGAGTGTATCGCCCAGTGAGCAGGCCACTGCTGTGACGAGCCAAAGGGACAGACAGGGGGAGACAGTGTGACGGAGAAGAGTGTGGCGGCTTGAGGAGATTGGAGCTGGGAACCGTCCAAAAAACTTCTGCCAAGTTTTGATGAGATGAGACTGATCGGACCCACTGCTGAGAGACCCTGCTTTAACTTTCTTTCTTTCTCGCTCTCTGTTTCTTCAATAGGGGGAGGATGGATGAACCCTTCCCAACAGATGGATCACACCTCTATCTATTCACACACACAATTCTCTATTACCTAACTTTCACAGCTCTTTCCTATTCTCCCCTCCCTTAACCTGTGTATCTTGTCAGTGTTTTTTCCCCATTATTTGTGTCCCCTCTCTTTCCACCTCCATCGAGCTCCCTATCTTTTTCCACTTCAGTCTCTATATTCACCCATTCCCCGTCCTCCGGCCTCTAACACTCCCATGTGGATAACCAAACCAGCATGGAGACATCTCTATATCCATCTATCTATCTCCCCTTTCCTCTTGCCCTCTCTGTTTTCCCCTTTTCCTTTCTTCTACCTCTTTTCCTTGCGAGCAAAGGGGAAGCTTGCTGCCAGTTTCAGTCTGCCAAAGGGTTTATTTAAATTAGAAACGCTTCACTCTCCTCACTCCCCCTCTTTCCTTTCTCACTCTCTCTCTCCCTCCCTTATTCCGTTTCTTACCTCTTTCTCTTGGCCGGGGGTGACTCCCACCTTTCCTCGCTGACAGCCTCTGGGGTCCCGTCAATGCCAGGCAACTTTGTTTTGTAGATGGAATTGGTGGAAAGAGGGGTTGGAAGGAGAGAGGAAATGAGGAAGAGGAAAAGTAGAGGTGGGAGAGTGGGAGTTGGAGAAGGGTCAGGGGAGACCTGTTAGTCAGTGTACTTTAGTTCCTTCTTCCTCTCACGGCTCATTCCACCCAGATTAGGACCTGTAAATGGCTTTAGGCTCCCCTCACCTGGCTTTGGATTTCCCCATCTCACAGGAATACACTCAAACTATTACCTCTTACTCTTTCATTATCACACACTCAGATCTGCCGCATCCTGAAAGCTCTTTTCTGTATTTTGTGATTTTTTTTTCTCATGCCAGTCCAGCGTTTGACCCCTAATTATTGCCATACGTCTCCTCCACTGTTTCTCCAACCAGAAAGGGTCAGTCATCGCACTTAATCATCTCCTCAGTTAACAATGACCCATCTCCCTGATAATCCTTCTATCCCTCCCTCTCCAGGCTCTAATCCCCCTAATTCCCGCCCTCCTCCTCACCCATTAACACACAATTATTTTGGGGGGCCGACATGGGCGAGGGGGAGGAAACGAGGTGTGGAGAACACAGAGAGTCTGTCTCTCTAATGGCTGACTGACACCAGACGAGCTCATAGATCATGGAGATTATTAATACCACTGTTAAACACCCCATTCAAGGGCCGCCGCCATCCGCACACATGCAGACACACACAACCCAAATGTGCGCTCACACATTCTCAGACCCCCCATCATATTTCATTCCCAGCACACATCTTCATATGAGCTGTCATTCATGCTTGGTGAATCGGCATCAATTTCATTTGAGTCATTTAAACAATGCAGCGTGCTCATTACAGCATGTGGTTGAGGGGTAGAATCAGATTTACAATTACAACTCTCATTGGCAGCGTGGGCCATTATTCACGAGGTCGTTTCCTTTATGATTCGCCTCTTGCAATATTTCTAATGACGGTAATTCCAGGTTTGATCTGATTAGCGTGTATACAGTGAGGTGAAAGATTCTCTGTGACTCGGCAGTAATGACCAGGGAAATGTGGCCTTTATGTGGCAGTGGGGGCCCATCTAAGGAGAGGAGATTGAAAAGCTGTGTGTGTGTGTGTGTGTGTGTGTGTGTGTGTGTGTGTGTGTGTGTGTCAATGACCTGTCCG
>OOFC01013056.1:0-16780 GCA_900323345.1 Pseudochromis fuscus | reverse complement strand
CACACACACACACACAGCAGGTGGCAGACTTTGACATAGCACACAGACAGTCAGGGTATATTTTTGGATGTGACAGTGATGGAGTGATCTCCTGCTGTTCACAAGGCCGAGCCTGGAGTGCATAACACACACACACACACACACACACACACACACACACACAGAAGTTGACTCACTGCTGTATGACAGACACACTCATAAGTCTGTGCTGTGTTACAGGTGAATTTAAAATGATCCAAAAGTGAAGAGTTGTTTTTTTGTTTTGTTTTTTTTAAATAAGATTTCAGATTTAATTGGTGGGTAAAAATTATGTTTTTTGGGAAACTCCAAATGTCAGAAACAACAGCAACTCATTGTAACGCTGCGTGTTTCAGCTCGCTAATGTGAAAGGGGAAGTGAAGCGTTCAGCGCACAGTTGGGTGTTGAAAGAAGAAGTGGAGGGTTTCCGGTGACTGAACTCATCTTATCCACAACTACAAGTGTCCTATTTTTTTCGACCTCGCCCACTAAACTTGACTTCGCGAAGCAGTGGGCAGGTTCACTTCGGTTTTGTCATTTATAGCTTTATGGCTTCAATCAGAGCAGACGGCTGGTTTCCTTAATTTCCTGCACTGAAGCAGAGTTGTGTATAATAAACAAAGGACAGTAACACATCCAGAAAACACTGCAGAGAGGAGACAGACGGAGGATTGAGACAAGGAGACGGTTAATCTTTCTGATTGACTCCATTGTTATGTGAAAAGACACGTAAACCAATCAACCACATCCAAACACTCAATCCAATCAGATCTGTGCCGGCGGGAGATTAACACACACTGAGACACACACTTCCACCTGATAATGCCCAGTGAGTGTAACATCATCTCGATCAGCACACACACTTTAATTACTCCACCGTGTTTACACTCTATTAAATATTAGTGGATGTCTGTATACCTTCATAAAAATGTGGTTTATCTTTAACAGCTTCTGCCTATAAAGTCTCATAAAGTCCAACAGAAGAGTAGTTGTACAGTACATTAGTGAGCGTTAATATACACTGTGTTCTACTGACTGTGTGTATGCTAAATGTCAACATGCTAATACTGTTGGTCGGTGTGTATCTGTATCTCACAACAAGGAAACAAAGACATGAAGAGCTAAAGGTGACAATAAGGGTGGAATTATCTACAATGTATCAACCAACCTTCTGCTCTTTTGAATACTTCAAAGATCCTAAACCACGACGGTTAACCTCAAATCTCCTGATGCATTCAGCCGAGACGACCTTTAAGCCTGTGACTGATTAGCCAGTTTAACAGCATCTGAGATATTTACTCTACACAGTGTCACCAAACCACTCAAAACATCCTCACAGTTTGTTCCCAGAGGACTCCCGACCACACACATTAACAAACAGAAGATTTGGACAATGAATGGGAGCCCACACTCCTAACAGGCTGAGCTGGAAGCCACTTCAGGGGCCAAACTGGAACAATCACCGAGCAGATTTGTGCTTCTAATGGTATTAGTAGTTAATGGACGTGCTCAAGAGGCCTTCCCAACAGCGCGGGGCTCTCTCCCCGTCCCCGACTTAAAACAAACCCACGGTAAAAGAATCCCGATGACTGTAACTGAATTACATTAAAAGGATGGCTCCCTTCCAGCTCTGCCGCAAAGTAGATTAAACCTATATCCATCCATTATGCTTAGCGCTCAGAGCAACACTTAATTAAAAACCCAGTGAGCTGGTCAACTCTTTTCACCTTCCCCCAACACACACACACACACACACACACACACACACACACACACACACACACACACATCAAACACTCTTAATTATTTCCCTTAGCTTTCTATTTGCCTTGAGAGTAAAATAAATAAACAGTGAAAGTCATAAATTAGCTAAAATGACAAATCCTGGACATGTCTCTTTGGTCAAACCACCACACACACTGATGAACTACAACAGAGAAAACATCCTGTCCTGTGTCTCCTGTGGCCACGTTAAAACCTTTTCACAGGTTCTTCAGAGGCCACAGGGGGTCAGAGGCTGAGGATGGAGGGTTTGTGGTGTTTCCTCTTCACTGGGATCACACTGACCCAGTGTAGCCTCACCATGAAGAGGACAAATCTGTCGAGCACCAGACAACACTGTCCTGGATGCAGTCAGCACAAAAAAAACCTCTTGTAAGCACCAAAGCGTTTCTTGTAAACAGCTCGATGTTTCACTTCTGCTATCAGACAAAACAAGTCAAAAATAATAATTATCTCAGATTCAATTTAACAAGGAGCCTGAAGGTTTTTCTGCTGACATACATTTTTGTGTTGCTCTCTCTGGGCAGTAATTGTTTTCTCTGACAGGATGCTATCAAGCATCTTGTCCCTTTTCATCTTTTTTGTTGGTGGTTTCCTATTTTCCGCTGCAGTTTATCTCGCTTTCACCTTTTGTCTTTCTTTCAATCCCACAGCCCGAGGCCACAGCGCTGCTCGTGACACTGCTGCCGTCTGGTTTGGCAGCTCAGATCCAGATGGATTACTGTAAGCCAGTAAATCTTTCTGAGTCTGTGGCCCAGTGGTGACAGGTGACAGCCCGACGACCCGTGCATGTGTGCGCCCATGCATGTGTGAAGGTGCGCCCGAGTTTCCACTGCTCCCAGAATAAGGTGTCAACGTCAAAATCCATGTGTCTCTGTGAAGCAGTGTAACATGTCATAGCACATGGCCGGTGGAGCACATGCCCCCTCTAACTTGGATCTGATCCTGTGCTAGAGTGAAACATCCACATCCAGACACACAGAGCACATGTGAGTTCACTGGGCAACAAACATACATGAACCAGTCACAGTCAGAAATACCCACACACAGGCTGTAAATATTCACTTCTCTATGAAAGGAGGATTAATCATCAACACCACAAAGATGGGTTTTGTTTGTCCACTCCGGTGTTAGTCTGTCTGAATCCTGTGACCAAAATCTGACCCCAGCAAAGGTCAAAGTTCTTTGCGTCTTTTCTCAAGACGTTTCCACACAAAACAAGATGTATGACGACATCAAGTTGACATCAGCTCATACATGAACATTTCCAGACAGATGATAGCATTTAAATTACTTGTGTGTATCTTTCAACAATCTACGAAACAAATTTAAACTTACATAATTCACCCTGCTGGTGCCTGTTGTTCTAAACTGTTTGAGTTTCATTTCCAGACAGTTTGAAGATCACTTTCAATAAAAATACATTGCAGTAAAAGTCTGTATTTGTGCTATGAGTGAGAGCAAACACCTCCATGTTACCAGGCTATAACATACTAATCAGTGTCAGATGACTCCAGTACCTTCAGTGCGCACTTCTGTCCAGTCTTCTTATTGAAGCACTCCAGGACTTTGCCATTGATCCCTAAGCCCAGCACCTGAGTGGAGATCTTATAATCGTCCGTCACTGCGTTGCGTTTAATGTCCAGTTTGGGATAAGCGGGCATGGGGAAGTGTGTGGACTCGGTGTCCGCGTCCTTCTTGTCAGTGTCCGTGGGGACGGGCTGCTGCTGTTTCGGGTTGACAGCCGCGGACTCCGTCTCCTCAGCCGTTGGTGCTTGCAGCGGTTTTTCCTTCCCATTTCCATTTTGTAGCATGTTCCCACCGACTTGTTGTCACCGGCGGTGCTCGGGGGGAGAAACAGTGAGTAACTCACCAAAATAATGCGGTGACTGCTGCTGCACTCCAGTAATTGCGCAAGACGGAGAGGGTCAGGACCACTTACGCATCTGCCTGCCCGGCGCACCAAAGCCTCTGAGGACTCCGCACAGTAATCCCACTCTAGGTTCAGTAAAGCTTATTAAAACTACACTAATTTCCTCTAAATGCCTGCCAATTATTTAGTTACTGAATTAATTTTACCGGTCAGGGCTGTCTCTTCAAATAATTTAGCTTAAGAAAATAAAATTAAAATAACAGTATTAATAAATAAATAAAATCCAGTCAGATATCTTAAGAGTCCGCAGTGGTGACGACAATCTGTTGACTGGTGATCTCAGTTTCCCGTTGATCTTGAGTCCTTTAGTTGTATTCACATGGCCAGTCACTGTCACTGTTTGTTTAAGCACCACCCTCCTTCAGTCAAGTCATATTTCTCGCCTTAAAGGAGCAGGACGTGTATTCAGTTCAGTATTAAGCAGTGAGCCATGTGGAGGACAAGTGAACCACTTCTGATAATCACATCTCCAGCTGAGGAGAAAATACATCCGGGGAGCACGAGTGTAATTTCTCAAAGCAAATAATCTGAGGTGACAATGTTACATTAATGTTGCATTGACAATAAACAGTTTATTACCACAGACTGTAAATAGACTTTCTATTTAAACTTATACTTACTATTACACAGAGCAGGACTCTCAGATAAGTCATTTTTAGAACCACGTGGTTCATAAAGAAATTTCAGATTTTGTCAATAAAATACTAATAAATATACACAGTCATCATCAGTGTGGGCTCAGTGTTTTTGTCAGCACAGTACATGATGAAGTGTGTTCAGTAGTCCAGTGCACAAATGAGGGCGACGCCACGTTTGATCCAGTGTCTCTGACTGTGATCTGTGGGCAGCTCCACCGCGATCACGTAGTTGGTTGAATGGCCGGTAGTAGACAGAGTCCCTACAAAGAGCACACACACACACACACACACACACACACACACACACACGGAGCAGTTCAGTGACCTGAAGCAGCAATATAAATTGTTTGTATTTTTCCATCCTTGTGCTGAGATAAGTGTTTCTGAGCAGCACAAGGTGTTGGCTTCGCGCTGTGGGTGGAAAACACAGAGCTGCACTTTCAGACGCTTCGTGAAACACGACACTAACTGGAGTCTATTTTGGGTGAGTAATAAAACCACCAAAAGGAGATACGCACAAACACTTGGGTGAGCACCCAGTCACAACACCTAGTGAGAGGGTTCATACCCTGAGCGACAGTTTTACACACGAGTTAAGCCAATTAAATGTGTTTCAGTAGACTTCCAACAACAGCACGCTAACTAATGTGGTTGAACGTCTGACTGTATGCACTGACCAGCTCGTGTGAGTGTCTTGTAGATGGGACAGACGTAGACTCCGGAGGTTGGGGGTTTGCGGTTGGGTTTGGGGATCAGCCAGATCACAGCCATTTGCGTGTAGAGCTCCTTGGGCCTGGACTCTGTGAGCTGACGTGCCTCGGTATCCCAGCGAGCCCCCTCCAGGAATAGACCGTGGATGTAACAGCCGGAGTTTGGTACCTGGGTGATCTCTGACACTGACCTCACTACTACCTGAGGAGGTACAGCAGAGGAGATGGGAAGTAAGAGAGACATTGTTAGAGGAAACCTTTAAAAGTTTCAAAGCTTCAAAATCATGATTAAATACTTATTATTCTTCAGAAATATAACCGATAGGCTTTAAACTCTGGAGGCAGGAACAGCTGACGTTATACAGCTCACTGTCTGACCTCAAAGTCAAATCCAATTGTATCAATGGAGGTGCCGGAGCGACGGGCGTAATTCTGGAGGGTTCCAGTGAGAAAAGCCTGTGGAAAAAAGAAGCCGCTAATCCAGAAGACAGGTGGAACGCCATTAGAGATCCATCCCTTCAGAAAATTGATCCTCTGAAGCAGGTCTGACACCCAGGAGGCCAGAGGCTTTAGAGACGGGTAGGCCTGTAGAGACAGAGATAAAGACTTGTATTTGTAGTACGCTCTATGTTTATTTATTTACAAGCCTTTAATTAATGGGACAAAAAAACAAACTGAATTGCTACAGCAGTGTCATAATATAAACAGGCGTTGTGTGTGTCTTGCCTTGGCTTTCCACATATCAGGCACCATGTTGTTGAACAAGCTGCGGACCATCAGCTCCAGCTCTGATGACATCACTACTAAACCCTTCAGAGCTTTCACAATATCACTGAGACTCTGAGAGATGATCGCCAGCAACTTGTTATATCTGAAAGGAAAAACATAGTGAAGCAGTGGGCCTTCTGTTTGCCTTGTAATACATAATTACAAGGACATGTGTATTCATTGTGTTTATTAGCTTGACCAAGTTGTGCAAAGATAATTTCATAAGTCACAACTACAGCAGATGGTGTTTGCAGTCACTGGAAAATCATTGTTTTTGACAGTGTCTGTGTAAATCTTACTAGAAAACTACTAACATGTTTTCAGCGTGTTTGTGTAACAGAGGAATAATAAAATATACAAACACACTGTCATAGGAAGATAGAATAGGTTTTATTACCTCGTAGTAAAAAGAGGAACATAAAATATGTGCAAGAGGTGGACAGGACTGATCAATATTCAGCTAATACTCTGTCAGATTGTGAGGTTTCTGGTTTCTCTAAACTCACTCTGACATGTGTTACTCTTTGAATAAGAAAATAAATAAACATGTATCTACTGTAGGAAAAAAATTATATTAGAAAAATATTGCACAGTTTATCATTGTTGTGGTTTTTTCATGTTTCATATATTTACTGTCCTGAGGATATATTTTTCAGTTATACAGGACTGAGGTAGATACAGTCAGCTGCTCATTGCTCATTGGGTAAGGTGGGGGGTGTGGGTCTCGACCTGTGAGTCTCACAGTGGCAGAGAAGAGGCTTTGATGGAGGCGGGTCATTACAGGCAACATTAGCTCACACACAACCAAATGAAAACACTGCTGTTACTACACTATGGTTACAGAGCCATATAATTATGGTTACTGGTTGTCGCACTTTCTGATTCTTGTGTCAAACAGAGATATCACATTACAGGTCACATGTTAAATTATTATTTGTTATCAGAAAAGGTGAAATAATGTTATATTTATATTGAGCTGGATCACTGATGTAGTCTGGACTGGTCAAAGATGATTTAAAGGCACAGACTGCAGTTTCTTTCTCTGATCTCAAAGGATTATTTGACTGTTTTCCCCTCACTGGATCTGATTGAAGTCATTCCAGCTGTTGTCACGGTGATTTGGGGCCATGCTTTTTAGGCCTGCTTGTGTGTGTGTGCAGGAGCAGAGTTGAATGATGTGTTACTACATCAAACGGACATTCAAAGTGGTTAATTGTCTCATACTGCAGTCGAGTGGTACCTGATGACCTCCTGGATGAGCACTGTGTTCATGGACTCCTCATACAGGACTGGGTACTTCTCAGTCACCTCTTGAACACTGAAAGGCTGAGGGATCCTTTCAACAATGCCCGTCACTATCTCCTCCACTATCTGCACGGGAAGCAGCATAATTCATATGAAGTTTAATTTGTATACATGCAATAATATGATGCAATCAGAGCTAATAAAAACGACAAAAACTAAAATCAAAGTCTAGATATGTACCTCCTCTGGGGTTTTACCCCCAGCAGATGCAGCTCGGGGCTGGAGACAAGCCACAGCTCCCAACAGGGCGAAGGTCTCGTTTTGGGCAAAGCTGATGTTAGCGTTGTCATGGAGACCAAAGATCTCAGGTGTGTCATTGATGGGCAAACCACGGATGTATGCCAAATAACCCTAGGGTCAGAATTGCCATGGCAACAGGTCACTGAGGTGTTCAAGAGGTAAGAATTTGACATGATCTGACTCCAGCATTTAAAGAGGATTTTGTATCTTGATTAGACTTCAACGGTGGTAAAATTGACACATTTTTAATGACTCAGCATCTACAATGTCTACACCTGTAACTGTAAACAAATACTCACACTTTACATTTCCGTGTTTGTGAACGGCAGCATAAATACAAAAATTATCTTTTATTATAATGACCTTGTCAGAGATCAATCTCAACACACAGGAACTTCAGCTACTGTCATATGGATTAATCAAAAAATTACACTGGGTTTAACATTGTAACAAGACTCTTGGTGATAAATAAGTTTAATTACAAACATGTTTTGATATTTTTTGACACCATCGTACAATGTATACACTTCTTACTAACTGTGCTTCATGTATATTGAACAGTAAGCTCTCCTTTGATTCCCAATCCTGGACAGCACATAGTTTCATTTTCCAGCTGATGCAGACAGACGTCAAGGCTAATGCACACAATCTCTTAAATGCTCATGTGTTTATCTAACCTTGATGTCCAGATTTGTGTCTATTTGCCGGTAGACTCCAGACACAGAGTAGACATGATCCTCAGTGAGAACAGCAGGACAATAGAAGTCCTCCAGCACACTGAGTAGACATCGTCTGTCCCAGTCATCTGTCACACGTCCACCATAATTAATCTCTCCGGCGGTGTATTTTAGAACCTGGACAGGTGAAGGACAAAAACGGGAGATGGATGGATAAACACCGTCAGCACACACATACAAATATACACATCGTCTGTCTGTCTGTGTTTCTGTCTTATACCTCAACTACTCTAAGAGATAAGAAACATTATTTGGAAGACAGCAGGTATTTAAAAGGAGACAGAAGTCTGTGCTGCACCACCTTGTACGGCGTGTCCTGATACTCGTCCAGGAACATTTTGAGTTGGCTGATGCAGATGTTCAGGTCGCCGTCAGTGAACTCGTAGGGAATGTTGAAACCCAAAGGGCCAAACTTTCTGCGCTCCAAAGAAATTCCATGGAACAGGCAGAGAGACAGGAGCAAGGACTTGAAGTGTGCAGTCTGGAGAGGAAAGAAGAGGAAACGTGAAGCCAGGAATAAGCAGATGTAAGAAATATACTTCACTGGATGTTCCCAAACTAAAGATAAACATTTTTGAATCAGGAGTGAGTGATAGGGAGGTTAATATAAGAAGCAGAGCAGACTCCTTGGGAGACTGAGGGAGAGGCAGACCTTTGTGGAAGAGGAGATAAAATCATCAGTGAGCCTCAGGTAGCTTTTCTGTAGGTTGGCCTTGATGCCCCTCGGAGGCTCAATGGTCATCTTGGAACCATTTTGAAGAATAGAAACTGGGAACTTGTTGCTGGGAAGACTTGTGAGCCACAGGCGGAAGTCCTTGTGCACCTGTGGATGAGGACGGAGGTGCGATTCAAGGGGACAGTACAGGAAGCATTTCATTGTGTTTGACTCATCTAACGCCTCACTGAGGATCTGATTTTGTAGTAGGTGTGTGTCAGTGCTCTTTAGTAAATTTGCATTTTCTTACCTTTACTGGTTCAATGTTTTCAATCAGTCTCTCCAGGGAAGGCATCCAGCTGGGGGCCAGGTGGCAGTTCTGGAAAAACACCCACTGACCTCGTTCCATGGCCGTATGCATCATAGTCTCAGCCCAGGGGCCCTGAATCACACAAACAACATGAAGCCAGATGTGAAGACAACAACAAAGGTGATGCCAACGAGAGAAAGCTGGAGGTTTTAAGAGATCAAATCCACATATTTTTACAGTGGAACACAGTGCACCTCTGTACAGCAAGGTGTTAGAGCCCACAGTTTATTGTAGACAGGAGCCAAAGGGCGAGTGGTGGGAAAATGTTGTTAGCAAGGTTTAAGGCCTGTGGACAATGACCGTGCATTCATCTTAAAGCCTGCACGTGAAGTTTTTATGGTTGTTTATTGAACTCATTTATGGTCCCTGGAATCTCGCCTCTGCTAAAGCACATTGTCGTGACTGTTGGTCAGAAATAGAGAAAAGAATTAGCAGCAAAGTGTCCATTCTTAACAACACAAATGAAAATGGCCTGGTTTAGTGAGAACGTGATTTACAGCAGCTTTCCACCTGAGTCAGAGATTGTGTAAGAGAGAGGGGGAGACAATTCCTAGGGATCCCCCAGGCACTGACCTGGCCTTGGCCCAGAGAGATGGCACTCATTTTCTTGGAGAAGTGCATGACATCAGCAAACTTGTAGAGGTCTGCAGCAGGGTCAGTGCCAGGGGACAGGACAAAGATGAGGGGAGTGGAGGGGGACGACTCTGTGAAGACCGCAGAGAGGTCTGATGTCTGTTGGAAGATGGAGAGAAACACAAATATTGCTGTCACATAGTGCAGGAAAAACAGGAGAATTCATTAAATAGCTGTTTGTGTAATGGAAACATCAGCCAATATTTGCACTAAGATAAGACATGAAAATTAAACAGGGTCTCTACCTGCGGCTCTATGAAACGCTGTCCCAGCTGAGCTGAGACAAAGTCCTGCAGGCCCTGAATGAGGCTGTCGGCCCTCAGACAGCGCAGGATCAACAGCTTCTGAAAGGAGTCCAGCAGAGTGTCCCACTCTCCTGGGAGAGGCTCCCTGTGAACACACAAACACACCTTGTTAGATATCAACAGGTTCTGCAAAGTACAAATAAATAAAAGAAGTGAGTATGTGTTAAAAACGGTGTTGTTTCTTCATGCCTGTGGGGGTGGCTGCTGTCAAATATTCTCTTGAAGCCTTGTACATGTTCGGTGAAGCTCTCTGGCAGTTTGCTGAAGTTGTCCAGCGTGCTGAGGCCTAAAATGTCCTGCCAGGCGCGCTCTGACAGCCAGCTCCCTGCTGGGTTGGTCAGCTCCTGCACAGGCATTCCTCCAGACAGCAGGTAGCGCCACTCAGCCTGCCACAGACACAGATTCATTATGTACACTTCAATCAACTTATGTATTTTATCGTTTCTGAACAAAGATGAAAAATCACTTCTCCTCTCTTGCTCACCATGTCAATTTTGTTCTCATTCATCATGATGCGAGTGCACAGAAGAAAGGCAAACATGAGTTTGTGTTTTTCAAACAAGCTGCGACACACATTGCTGTAAAGGCTGAAGGTGAAGAATTCATTGATGTTGTCGATTCTCTCCTCCACCGTGTCTGTATGAAGCAATGGTGAAAATATTTTTACATCTGGTTTTAATATACAATATATTTAGCAGAAGTTTTTTCCCATTTGCCTGAACACAGATCTGTGTATAATCTTGCTTTCTACCTGCTCTCTCAGACTTGGCGATGCCGGCCATGAAGATGCTAAGGAACCACTCCAGAGAGTACTGGTACATCGGGTCAACACTGGACAGGTCTGACACACAGAAGAAGAGGATCTGTGTGCGCACAGCCACTGGCACATACTCCAGACGGGTGGCATCAATGTCCTGCTCTGTCTGTTCAGCCGCCATCACTTTAGCCTGCCAGTAAAACCAGAACACCCAGTAGAAACAGGCAGTGGCAGCTTAAAGATCCAAGGATAGGATCACTTAAGTGTCATATACAAGGATTTGAAGGGAGAGAAACTACTTCCGATGTTTATGATGTTTGAGATAAAGCTCTCCTGCTGTCTGACCTTGATCTCTGCAGCTTTGATCTTAGAAGCTCCTAACACTTGAATGAGCTCCTCATTGTCCACAGGGTTTCCCTCCGTGGAGCTGAGACGGAACAAGATCTCATCCTCAATTTCTTTCAGCTCCTGTTTCATCTTGGCGTTGCTGATGATTAGCTGGTTCTTTGCCTCCTCCAAGTCTGGACGCTCCTCAGCCACCACCTGGCCGAGCAACTGGTCCTCGAGACCACTGAATACACGCAGGACGGTCAGTGAGACAAACACTACTACTACATAATGGTCGGAGTTCACACCCTAACGCTGGTTTTCTATGTTGGATATTTTTGTAAAATATCTACCAACAGGTAAAAAACAGATGGCACTGAAAGATGGTTTTCAAATTTACCAAAAAAATTAACTTGGATTATCACTGCTTTCAAAAAATACAATCTGAATACATTTAGTGAAAATAGAACTTGTGTGTTTTGACTCAAGTTTTTACAAAGACAACTAAATCACATCTTAAGAAATAGGTGACTAAATATGTTTTATAATTCAGTTTTACGTAACACTTTATAGCTCAGATAAGACGACATTATCACCAACAGACACAACTTTACAGCGGGGTCAGGACAAGGTCCCAGCAATAAGACTCTTCAGTCAGATCTTGCCAGCTGTGTCAGTAATGTCAATAATCTTTGCAGAAAAAAAATGGATAAACTTCAAACTAGGAGACTGTAAAAGAAAGTGTGTGTTACCTGGGTGACAGTGTGAAATTAATGAGGGTGACTTTGGTAGAAACCTCTGGAGAGTAGTGTGGATTAGGCAGCTTGGTGGTGATGTACATCTTGAAGCCTTCATGGTAGGGGATGACTGAATCACCCAGCTTCAGAACCGTGCTGCCTTGCTGCTTAAACGTCTAAGGGGCATAAATGTGAGTTGAGCACACCACTGTGTGGTAGATATCTGTATAACACCTGCCATACAGGTAGTTTTTGTTTGTAACAGATGTGTGTGTAAACACCTGTTGCAACAAGACAGGCTCCAGAGCAGGATCCAGCTCCTCTCCTACATTCTCCAAGAGGCAGGGTTTACCAAAGCGAATGGCATTCTCGAGACTGCGGAGGAAGTCCCGGTCACTGAGCTTCATCACCTCCAATCCACGGTCCCGCTCCTGGGTGATGACACAAACTAATTATGAACTAGTTTAGTAATGAAGCACTTTAACAACCTGTTAAAAATGTGCACTGGATACTCTACTGTATCAAGTCTTGTTACAAACTATACATGTGGTCTGAAGGGATACATTACAATCTTTATATGGCTCTTGCACCCTCTGCCGTTATGGAGAGATCAGCACATGGAAAAAAAATGACGTCACCATGTTTTTGATCCATGTGTTGGCTTGTCCCTGAGGGTCAATGAACAGCGCCCAGCGCAGAGAGTACTGAGCTATCACACCATTCTCCACTGAGAGGGTATCCTTAGGCAAACCTGATATCTGTGCAGGCAGACAGAAAAAATACAATGAGAACTGAAATCTGCTTTAATCTGCTTCAACCCTGACTGTCAACTCATGACCTGCCTCTGACCTGCCAGGACCGGATCTTGACGGGTTCTCCCAGGGTGCTGATCAGGTTGGGTTCATCAGTGTGTGGAACGTTCAGCTCTTTGAAACAACGCAGCCACTCCTCTGCCATGGCAGCCCTGTATTCTCCCTGAACACAAAAATAATATACAACTTAACTTAATATTGGAACAAGTGGAGACACACTTGACTGTGTCGGTGAAACACAACATTATGGGTAGTCCAGTTTTTCAGTGCTCACTGGGTTACATCAAACTTACGGTGAAGGGTCCCAGGTATGCTACGTATCCTGCAGATAGTAGCACGTCACCTGCTACATTATTGACCATGTAATCCAGATGTTGTACGGTTTCCTTCCAACGCACTTTTTCATCTGCCAACCCACCTATAAGCTGGAAAAGTCATGATGACATAAATGATCAAAGTTACATTTAAATACAACTGAAAAAAAACCCTGTTGTTCTTTAAAGGCACTATTACACTGCATGTTCTCAGAGCATGCATACTGTATCATACACTGTGTTTACTATGCCACTTGTTTCTTACTGTTTTGGACATACATCACATTTAAACACACTGCTTCAAAGTATAAAGTTTTTAACTGTAATTTGCAAAGACTATGTTACTATGTGACTCCTCTGGTCTCTTTTGTTTGTGGCTGTAATGGTAAATCTTTCTCCCGGGGGGCAGCAAAGTTTTGTCTAATCTAATTTCGTCCCTCTTTCTGACCTTGTCTGCTCGGACAAGGCGAGCTTCACACAGTTGATACTTGTTGTCCAGCTCCTCCTTCTTAGCCAGACACTCCTCGTACTTGGCCTGCAAAGTGGCAATGCCGCCCTCCACTGCTGCCAGTTTTTCTTTTGCATCATCCAGGATGCGCTGAGTTACTGCTAAGTCCTCCTGGGCCTCCTGGAGAGCTTGCTGCACAAATATTTACATTTTTAATGTGGCGCAGCTGGTTCTTACCCAGATAAACAGGAAAATGGATGACATTTGTAATTCAGTTTTTACCCGTTTTGGTTCAACACCCTTGGCCACAAAGTGATAAACGTGCATGGCTCGCACCCACTGGCAAATGGAGGTACAGGCTTTGGAAACCTTGGCAATGGCGGCAGGTTGAAATTCTTCATTATCTATGTAGGGTTGGACTAAACTGATGACACTATCTGGGATGTTGTCCTGTGGGATTAGTGTTTTTTAAAAAAAAAAGCTGCATTTAATACACCTCACAGATTCAAAACAGGATCAAATCAGCACCCAACATTGAAATCTGAAAACGAATCAGATATTAAATCAAACCTAAAAGAGACAATAACCCTGACCATAAAAACATCAACCATACTGACAATTTAATGGCAATAAATCCACCACAGATGTGCTTTACCTTGTCATATTTAAAGAGGCTCTCCAGAAACTTGCCAGGGTCTTGAAGCAGACCCTTCCCAGGCTCCCAGTAGTCGTCGACCTTGGTGCCAGGTTTCTCTCCAGGTATCCTTTTGGGTTTGATGCCCTTCATAATGCACACTGCCTCAATAACCAGCTTCACCCCTTGGGGAGGTCGCTGCATGGCTCGCACCTATTGGGAAAAAAAAAAAGCAAAAAACATTGAAATTAAAGTTAGGAAGTTATATTCTTCATATACACGAATGAGGCACTAATGTAGACGGATAATCATCAAAATCTTTAACCTCAGTGACATCATTCTTGTTGAGGGACTTGAGACTTTCGAGAGCAGCGTCCAGGGCTGGCAGAGCCTCGTCTAAGTCCCTCTGGGCATCTGCTGCGATGGCTCCTGCATAACTGGCTTTCTCTGAAGCTTTGGCTTCCTCCTCTTGCACTGACTTACGTGTCTCCTCAGCAACCACCGTGTCTTTCTGCCAACGGAGAGTATCAGTTACACTTAACGTCCACAAGTTGGTAACATCAACACTGTTCCACTACCACTCATTGCAGTGTAGCCAAGAAACTAAAGTAGCAATTTCAAAATCTTCATACACAGTGAACTCCTATGTAATTCCTGTCAGTAACATCATACTACATGCATTCTGTATGGCTCATACATTTCTAAGTCCATGAAGACTTTCTTACTTTAATGGTCTCCATGGTGACTTCAGTGTCCTTTGCAGCCTCCTCCAAAAGAGGTCTCATTGTCTCCAGCTCCTCCTGCATCTTACTCACATCCTCAGCTGTGCTAAGAAGCTATGGGACCAAGGTATAACATACACTCAAATAAGATGGCTAAGTAAAGACATGTGCATGCATTATACATTAAGCTATGATCCAGAGCCATGCCTTGTCCAGACCAGTCTTCATGCGCCGACGGGCACCACACAGTTCTTGCTTCTTGCGTCCAGTGAGATCTGAGAAGATTTTCAGCAGTTCCAGGTAGCTCTTGGGTGTGACGTAGTTGTGTCGAGACAGCTCAGCCAGGTACTGTTCACTCCTCCTGGCTACCATCTGGTGAATCTTCACACACATCAGTGTCTGCAGGAAGGAGTCAATGACAAAGAGTTTCTGCTCATTGAAAGCCTGCTGACCTTGTCCCAGCAATCCTCACAAACACCCATTATTGCTCCATGGCTTTTTCACTTTTCACTTCACAATACATTCGTCCTGGGATTTCTAAGCAGCTCATTTACTTCTGAGATTTTCTCTATGCACAGGAGCTCAATTTATCAACTAATTAGCCAACGAAACAGAAAATTACAAGATTAAATATTTATTCATACATAGGTCCTTGGCAAATTTTGTAAGCAACAGGGAAGTTTATTATGTCACTATATGGTACTTATTTCTTTGGCAACCAATAGCGCTCTCACACACACACACACACACATACACACACTCACCAGTCCCCTCATGGCTGCTGGGCTGGCTTCTAGCTCAGACATCTCATTAAGAAATGATGTAGCCACAGCCTGCAGAGCCTCCTCTGGCCAGGCACTGAACCAGTCTATGGTACAACACGTCACCAGTGAGGGAAACTGCCGCAGCCGTGCACGGAACACCTCACCGATAGGGCTGGAAATGAAAGACGAGTAGAAATATCAGCAGTGACAAAGAGAGAAAATAAAGAGGAAGGATAAAAACACACATAAAACTGAGGAGAAGTCTGACTAACCTCATGCAGAGTACTGTGTGAATGTTGCTGCGGACTCGTCTAATATAAGCAGCCATGAGATTGGCTTTTGTTGGCTGCTGGCCCAAGTCTTGCACCACTGGCTTCATGGCTGTCAGAATACGCTCCTCCTCATCTGTTGCATACAGGTTGGGAACATCCCCACTGTTCAAAATGTTGTTGATGTCCTCCAGGAAAGACTCACTTTTAATCTGGTGATTGAGCATTCAACAGTGAGTATATTGGTATATACAGAGGTACCCTTACATACATTTTCCTAAGGCTCTTATTTGGACTGATTTGAAATTAGCACAACAATATCCATAACACACAACCTCTCTGCATATTTTTCCTTGTATATATCACATGCAGCAGATGGTAAGGAATACTGTATACCTGTGTGTCTACAAAGAGGAAGGTGATCTGCTGGTTCTGGAGGCCTGCCTTGAGCATGATGCTTTTAATATCTTCTTTCCACTCTATCTGACCATAGTTCTTAGACAGCTCGATCTGGAAACACTCGTATTTTGACCTGAGTATGAGCAAAAACATTAGGAAGATCAATGAAGGTCAAGATGAATGATGATTGTTCTGTCTTACAGGATGTTTCAGGTTATCTCAGGTCACATCTGAGTTATAAAAATCTACCTATATAGCTACCTATAGTAAAACATCAGTCTAACATTTGAGTTTTAGGAAACGATATCAGCAGTTATATAACTATAGAAAAAATAAAAACAGGCATGTGATCCTTTAAACATTCAAGTATTCTGATTTTTTTTTTCTTTTTTACAAAAAGTACATTTAGCTAACTGGTAGGAGGATCGTATGAATTGTGGAAATCTCACATATATGAAGCCAGCTTAGTGAGTGACTGCCGCCCGCTGCCACCCACTCCGAGC